>JAIPMN010181536.1:0-18291 GCA_020650975.1 Apostichopus californicus
TACTAATATCGTTGATCAATCTGTGCTTGCGTTGTTTACCAAACTGACGTCGAAACGAACGTTTCCGAGAATGAAATGATACCGAGAAGTAACTTTACTCCAGAGCTGAGAAAAACTGGATATAGAATAATTTTTTTCTCCTTATTTATAACATATTGTACTTTGATTAGAAAGTGTGCCATTAACTAACTGCTCTACATCAAATGGAACGAGAAATATTCATAATTGTGGCTTGAATTTTGAGTTCCTAATCTGTAAAGTATTCTCTTGAAAGAAAGGAAAGAAAAAGTCCATACAAAATAACATTAGTAAATGTTTGTTTATTTGTTTTATAGTTTAAAAAAAGTTGGAGCAGGTGCTTTAAATGAGTAAGAACATTTTCACTTTGCTTTGCCTGTGGATGAAACCTTCATTGATTTTATAAACTGAAAGTGAAATCATCTTGTCATTACAAGTAAAGTGTTTTCGTCTGTTGAAGAAAAAAAGAAAGAAGAAACGAAACACTTTTAAGGACGGCCCGGAATCATCCTCGACTTCCTCTTTGTTTCAAAACACTTAAAGCAACACATCATGGAATAACCCGAGAAAATAGTTCAACTGCGAACATTTATAGCATATAGACAAGGTCTTTAAATCCAATCCTAGTCAAATTTTGTTTTGATAGGTGCGAGCTATTCCTTTGCTAATTGTACAGTAAATAGCATATTTTTTACAACTGTTAATTTGTGAGTGATTTATAGGACAAAGAGATTGATGAACCTATTAAACCATAATGAAGCTTGCTACATAAGCATCAAATGGGATTATTGAAGTGTCGCCAAAGTACGGTAATTGTGCATATACATTTGCCGGAGCTAATCCGCTTAGTAAGAACAACTCCTACCTTTAACCTATGAAATTGATGTTATTATTCAGAAAGGCTCAGTGAGTACCCGCAATGTACCCAGTAATGAAAGCAGCGCCATTGAAGTTATGATTACTTAGAAGGATACTTTCAGTAATTTACTGTGAAAAACATTTGATAACTGATCCCATACGCAAACATCGCGAGAATGGAAATATACAAAAATCTAACAACCGACCAGCCAATCTTTATGACGGTGCACAGTACACTAGATCCAACCTATTTAAACTATTTAGCTTTGCCGATACCACCAGTATTAAAACACTTCTTAATTATATTATGCAGTTTAGGATTTATTTTTGGATCTTTTGGTAACGTTCTCGTTGTACTTGCGATCACCCAAAAGAGAAAATTGCGGATTGCTGCAAATTTAGTAAGTTTGGCATTTTCTGATTTTGGAACTTGCTGCCTTGTGTTACCTCTACTGGCGGTCGCGTTTGCTTCATTAGAGACTGTGATTCCAAATTCATTTTTGTGTCGATTATTTTACCAAATGAATTCAACATTTATTCCTGTTTCGATTCAACATCTCATATTGATTGCTATTAACAGGTACGTACTTGTGACAAAGAGCCGCACCGTATATCATAAACTGTTTAACAAACGAATTATAACATTGCAGATCGCATTTGTATGGATTTTTAATATACTTTTAAATTTGACAGTCTCCGTTACTTCGTACGGAACAGAACGTTTCTTCGGTAAAGAGTTTTGCTTTTACGAAGAGAATAACTTCATCGGAATTTTGTACAAAGTATACACATTAATTATTACATTTTGTAGTTGTTTTGTAATAATTCCATTGTTCCATTGTTTTTTGTTCAATTGTATTTGTTTTATGTCCTGACTTTCCGAACTGTTCGCAAAAGTCATCAAAGAGTGAGACCAAATAACCCTGTAACAAGCAACGTGTCAGTCATTCTTGTATCAACAAACCCATTATCATCATCCGCTGGACAAAATCATCAAACGACTGGTAATCAAAGACAATCATGTAGACAATTTTCTTCCTATGAAATCAAACTAACAAAAGTCAACTTCTTTATATTTATAACAAATGTTTTGTTTTTGTCTCCTTTGTTTTTCTTTCTTCTCATTAGAGGTACAGAATTAAAGCATGGGGAATTAGTCTTGATATTGTTCACCGTGGCAATGAACTCAGTCACAAACCCCTTTGTTTACTGTGGATTTAATAAAAACTTCAGACGAGTGTTCAAGCACATGTTGAGACTATAATATACAAACAAGCATAACCTTGTATATTGTAATAATCTTATGTTAATTATTAACATAATTGTTGTAAATGTGAACTGTGTCGCAGGAATTGATAGCATGAATAAATGTCAAGTAATAACCCTTTGAATCCATTTACTGTTGTATATCATTAACGCTGATATAACACGACATCAGGCAAATAACATAATTTATGTTTTCATAAACGTGTTCTAATGTGCTGCTCAATTGTCGAGGACATCTGGCTTTTGTTTCGGTCTTGGTTGCTTTGGTGTTAATATCACATGAAAGCAACATATATTTTAAACAGAGCATTATTATACAATTGTTACAATAAATATGATGGTTAATATCATACCTACTATATATGTATCTGCAGGAATTCATCGATGTCGTATTCAAAGAACGAGCTGAGAATTTGACAGTCTACAATGGTGAATGTCTTATTGACTAGAATAAATGTAGCTGCATTACCTGCACTCATACTTTCTTGTTATTATTTGGTTGGTTTATGAGGATAGAACAATGAGTTTGATTAAGTCTATCTACTCCATTGAAATTGTTATAACTGATTGAAAAATATATTTAACTACATCGACTTCACCTTCTGGCTCTGGACCACCTCATAATGTACCCAGAGGCGTAGCTACATGAACCGGGGATCCAAGTGTTAATGGTTCCAGCAATATTTGCTAACAGATCACAATTTGTCGGATTGCATCATGTTTAACATAAATAATTGAATGGATGCTTACAATTTCATGTTTTATTTCTCTAGTTTTCAAACCACTACATTCACTGACATATTTTAAGTCACAGTGGATCCTTCTATGTACTCATACTTACATATTTTACGTGGAACGGTCTGAATAGCATTTTCAATTCATATAATATAAACAAAATATAATAGCTGCACATGCTTTCAATATTATTACTCCACTAAATTACATTGCTAAAGCTTTTAGTTTATTTTTTTTATTAACAAAGAGAGTGACAGGCAATTAATGTTTTCTTATTCTTTTCAGAAATGGTTTTAAAGTTTTCTGAATTTACAGCATCAACTTTGAAAAAAAAAATATATATAATACAATCATATTATGGTGATGTTTTCCAATGACATAATAGGATGCACTTTTCAACTTTGATACGTCACCACCGCGTGTTTTTCAGGGTCCTCATATGTTTTTCAAGGACAACCGTTGACGTATGTTCATTATCATTAAATCACAAATTTCTTGTTGAAAGTATAATATGGTAAGGATTCTTTATTTGACATACCGCGGTACATTTATAATGTGTTGTACATTACACCAGTCGTGTATACTCAGTGTGTTGTCATTTCTATTTTGTCTATTCGTGCCACCTGGTATGTTAAATATATGAATATGCATGTGAGTCAATAAGTTTGGATATAACGTAGTGGGATGCACGTTTCAACTGTCATACCTGACAACCGCTTGTTTTCCATGGCTTTTCATGGTTTTAGAGGACAACCGTGGACGTATGTTCATCATCTGTACATCTGTGCGAGTTCATCAAATCAAAATTGTATACATACAAGGTTAACGTGGTAAAGATTATGTTTTCTTTGATATTATTTTATGTTTATTAGATCAGGAGGGTAAATGGTTTTGACGATTAGAAACTTTTCTCAAAGTAACAAGGGATAAAAGAGTTTTGATTGAAAATCTTTAATATAAAGAAACCTTACATAAAGGTGATATGTTTTAAAAACTATTACTTTCTCAAACGAATCTCGTCAACATTTTCCTTTTTTGAAAGTAAGAAAAGGAAAAAGGGTAAAAGAAAGTGTTTTGTGTGCGGCTTCTTTCGTTCTGTATAGAAACGTATTAGTCATACCATAAATTTAGTTATTATAGAAACGTATTAAATCATACCATAGATTTAGTAATTATAGAAACGTAGTAATACCATACACTTAGTTATTATGGAAACATATTAAGTCATACCATACATTTCATTATTATAGAAACGTATTAAGTCATACCATACATTTAGTTAATATAGAAACGTATTAAGTCATACCATGAGTTTAGTTGTTATAGAAAACGTATTAAGTTATACCATACATGTATTTATTATAGAAACATATTAAGTCATACCATGCATTTAGTTATTATAGAAACGTATTAAGTCATACCATACATTTAGTTATTATAGAAACGTATTAAGTCATACCATACATTTAGTTATGATTAGTGATCTGTTTAAATTATTACTTTCTAAAATGAATCTCGTCAACAATTTTCTTTTTTAAAAAGTAAGGGAAGACAATAAGTAAAAGAAAGTGTATCGTGTACAGCTGCTATATTTTCTGTATTGAAACGTATTAAGTCATACGGTACATGTATAATGTGTTGTACATTACACCAGTTGTTTATAATCCATGTGATGTTATTTCTATTTTATTTATTCGTGCAACCTGGTATGTTAAGCATATGAATTTGCACTTGAGTCAATAAGTTTGGGTGTGTCTAAGCGCTAAATATATCATAAAATCAGATGATATAAATTGCCTTGATTTCAATGTTACCTTAAATGTCGTTTCGATCTTTTCCAATTAACGAACGTTAAGTTACAACATAATAAGTGGCTTCTGAAATTTTATTACAGGCAAAAGAACCGATGGTTAGGTCCAGTATTATATCCTTCTGCCTCATCGCCCCGCCCCTTCCTCCCCACCCCTTCCAACAGGGGCGGACTAGGTCTTAAAACCGGCCTGGGCATTTTCCACCTAGACCGGCCCATTATTCATTGATATGTTACTAACATAGTGATCGCCGTCCCGGGGAAGGGACGACCCCCTCCCCATTGAGATTTTGTTGAAGTTAAGGAATGCCTAGATGCAAAATGTTAATATTTTTCTCAATTTTGTAGTTAACAATAATCCTTTAAAACAAACCCAAAATTTATTTTCCAGAAGCAGCACTTGATTAAACTTAAAAAAAGTTAAAAACGTTAACAAAAATATACAATAATATATGTTTTAGACTGGATTTTATTTAGTTTTTCAAGCATTTTGTGACAACATGCTTGAAAAAAAGAAGAAAAAACCTAAATGAAATACACTAACACATATATGTTCAATAACACGAGTTCATGTCATAGAGAGTGTACGAGAGTAAGAAACTTCAGAGTTCGCTGCTTCTGGCATCTTTACCATCAATGATATGTTTAATGTCAAGTTTGGCCAAGATCCTTTTTTCCACAGACATCAACATGAACGCCCCAAGATATTCTTGTGTCATTGTACTTCTCAAACGGTGTTTTATTCTCTTCAAGGCAGAGAAAGGAACGTTTACATACCACTTGTGACACAGGTAGCGTTAGCAGCAGCTTGTAGGCAAGCCAAATGCTCTTGTAGGTATCGGTGAAAAGGTTCAACTTGGAGAGCACCTTGTAGCAGCAGAAAGGACAGTCTTAACATGACTCACTTGATAAGCTTTCTCTGTCCTGTTCAGATTCACCGTCACTGTTCTCCTGCAATGTATAAGCATCTGCTACTGATTGTTTCAGTGTTGACCACTGTTCTCCAAGGCTTCGCTGTTCTGTTTGTAGTCGTTCCGCAGTGACAGCATCGGCATATCTTAGCAAATATCTATGCAGCTGTTCCATAGTGAGTGAAGAAGTGTAAGATGAGCATATAATGACATGATGTCCCTCTCTACACGTCCCTCTATACACGGCCAGGTCGATAACGTTCCTCTCCAGTCTCCACATCCCTCTCTCCGCGTCCCTCCCTCCACGTCTCTCCCCCCATGTCCCTCCCTTCATATTCCTCTCTTGAGTTTCTTCATATCACATTATATATAAAAAGGGTGCACCGGCACACTCTTGCCAAATTTGGTGTTTCTGCTATTTTGTCTCACTCACATTTTTGAAGACTATGTAACAACTGGCATCTTGCCTCTAAGGGCTTACTTCCAAAATTACACACAGCCCCCACCAGGGGGTCGCAAACATCATATTTTGTACAGGGGTTATAGGGAAAATAGACCTTATATTGTAATTGGTTGCATTTCTTTATCAAATACTGTATTTCAGCCTCTTTGATATTATAATTTTGCCCTATTTTTTATCTTTCATCTGAGTTTACATTTATTGCATTCTATTGCAAACATTTATCGCAGTGATTTTTCTTTAAGAAAACCAAGTTTGTACCAAATTTGTATCTAGCACAGATTTGCATCTGGCAACACTGTCCTGTTATTGCTGATGACCACCAGTGTATCGCAGCCAGGTACACTTCACTAGTCGTCCGATGACGTTGTTAGCCAAACTAGCTTGAAGAATTGCAGAATAAAAATGGTATATCAATAATTGAACATTGCAAAATAATTACATATGCAATGTGCATGACAAAAATTGATGTTATCAATGATATTTAACAACTTTCTAAATAATTATCCCAATACATTAATGTGTGCAGCAGTTGTGCTATGTTAGGCTAGGCTAGCCTAACATATGCCTAGACGTTACTTGCTAGCATAAATGCAATAACTTACAGTATGTATAAAGGCAGCAGGCACTGATCCAGGATTTTCAGAAAGAGAGGAAATGGGAGCGGGGTCTGAATGACAAGGCGAAGCCGTGTGTAAAATCGTACGGGAGGTGGGTATGTGCCCTTTCATATTTTTTAAATATAGATGCTCTAAGATGTACTTGATCTGCGGGAAAGGGTGGATCCATGATTCTATGAAAGTTGGTCAAATATATCATCTTGTGATCGCACTCCTAGATAGTGGTGTGAGGGGAGGGGGTGATCCCCTCCCCATTTGAGAATATTTTGAATAATTAAGGGTCCTTATATGCAATATCGTGCTAGGGCCGATGCTATGTTTTGCAGCTTTTGCAATAAAATTATGTTCAAGATTTTTGTTTTATTTTGGGGGTTAGTCTACAATTTTTTAATTGAGGCAAATAAATATGTTGAGAATGTTTGAAATAATTAAGGATCATTAGGCTTGATGCTATGTAGTGTATCTGGTGATTATCCCTTATGAGAGAACAAGCAGATTTTTCCCGCTTGAATAGTTCATGCGGCCCCTCTACATTTTTGACTGGGGGTCACTTGTTTAGCCAGTGGGTGGCCAAAGCTATTCCAAATTAAAAGACAAAAAATTATTCGTCCAAAATAAAGGATTTTGTTTAGATTCAACTTGCAAGACCTGAAAGGGGGGCCAAATATATCATCTTGTGATCGCCGTCCTTGGGAGAGGTCTGAGGGGAGGCGGTGCCCCCTCCCCATGTGAGAAAATTTAAATAATTAACGCCTTGCCGGTGTAGGAATTTGTAAGGCTAGGCTAATTTATGTTTCCAATAATCTGGGCATGACGTTACTGAGTTGTATAATATCTAGGCCTTGGTGTGACATTGGCGCAAGGCGTACATGGAATGTACCCTGCATGACGCCATGTATGTCTGGGTGAGCAAGAGTCATAAAACTTCATGGATTGTAGCTTGCAGTTAACATATTAGGCGTATAAGAATAGTCAACCATGATGAGATGTGTCGGTGTAGGTAAGCTATGATAGGATGAGGGTATGAGCTAGGACTGTGATCCAATTTTATTTTACATTTATATTTTGTTTCAGTTTCTTGTTCACTGATTCACTGTATCTGATCGTGTTAACCAATAGGTTTTTAGGTTACCCACAAGATTTACACAAAGTTGCAAAATTCCTATTTTGTGGCATTCTTATTTCTACTTTACATGGACATATATTTTTTTACTTTACATTGTACGCTGCAAGTACAAGCCTATATAGACTTATCAGTGGCTATGTGAGTATGTGACATAGTCGGCATAGTCACAGGGCCATGTCCCCACTCCTCCAGTAGCCCTCATAAAACTGAATGGAGTACACATTTTTAAATATTGAAGCCAATTCATTCCAAATTCAATTTATTGGCATTGCCCTGAACATCTTTTCTGACTTGGGGTCCGATTTTGTCTGAAGATACCTATGCTTATTATTGGAGTCTCTCCTAAAGGAGGGCTCTAATGACACAGGCTTCACTTGTCCCATATATTTTCAAATATTAGGCTACACATATGCAAACTTGCTGAGTTTTCCATCACCTCTCCCACCCCCATTCCAAAAGTGAGCATATGTGACACAGTTTTGGAGTATCACTTTATCCTTATGAAAATGTATTCCTAATGTAATTTCCTTTCATTTGATACCCAGTATGCCTTACTTTCATAAACTTCAGATTTTTCCTCTCCCAACCCCACCCACCCACGTTGCCCAACCGAGCCAATAGTGGGTGTAGATTAAAATTTTCAGTTAAAATCCAGCTCTTCAGCATACTAACATGTAGATTCATACTCCTTGTGTTTGTTTCCTTTCATTTGATAGTCATATCTAATACTATATTATTCATATATGATATGAAATAACATTTTGACCTTTCCCTGGGTTCCCCTAATTCATGGGGAATATGAGAGCATTTAGGGTTCCCCCTCTCAGTATTGTGACATATGGATTGCTGGAATCATTTGTTACCCACCATGACATATTTTAAATCATCTTAATTTTACCCCTCCCGACCCCCAGGGGTGGGGCTGTGTGAACATTTGAGAGTGAGCCCTTTCAGATTTTCATCAGGGCACCCTAGGCTATCTTTTAAGATATAGCACATAAACATAGCACAAGGAATACAAAAAATGTTCCGTTGCTCCCTGGTAAATTTATACTAGGAAATCATGATTTTCTATAGGATAGTCCCCTATACTTACGCACACTTTTGTCGCCCTATTCAATTAGTGTGAGCATCTATTTCGTGAAATCGGTAAACCGGGGACAAATACTCAAAGTCGTCGACTAACATTCGTCTAATTTGATAACCAAAAACCCTACTGTATGTGTTTTTTTTTATCTTTTGTTACGAACTAACAGACTACCTAACATAGTGATTTCATGATCTGATTCCTACAGTTCAAAATATATTTCTACACAGCCCGTCTGTATTCTATTAACTACTGTGAAAATGGGCTGTAATTTTTACCAGGCTCATCAGCCCACCGGCCCACCGGGCATTGCCCAAATGCCCGTGGGGCCAGTCCGCCACTACCCTCCAACCTTCACCCTGCCCTCACGAAATGAATTTGATAACAAAGGAACAAACAAAGTTAAGTAACTACAGTAATTTCTCTTTCTGACTTGTATTTTTGTTGCTATAAATGTTTCATTCATAAGTCTGCAAAAACAACTAGACAAAAGAAGGTTGTAGCTATTGTTATCAAAAAATGATTTATTAGTACATAAACAAGTCAAAATGATAAAGAATATGTAAAATTTTCGACAATTTTCGGAATTAGTATCTTAATTATTTAGAAAAACACGATGACATTTCTACTTATTTAACGTATTAATGATTATACTATCAAGCTACTGATCACAATTTTAATCATTTCTCAGTGTTATAGTAATACAAGTCTCATAACTGATAATGTTACGAAATTAACTTGTATTGTGCCAAGGACATATTTGGCACGTATACTTTAATAAATTGAATTGACATCTTGAGACTCAACTTCACAATATTGTATTCAATCAAATCTACCTTTTATATTAGTCACGTGTCAATATATGTGTAAATTAATTAGATTTAACAGCTCTAAAACTTCCAATATTTCATCATCATCTGCAGATACCAATTATGACGCTTCGGATGATTATCTCATCATTAGATGTGGTTAATATGGAAATATTTATAAAAGAAAATGAGATTTCTACTTTATTTAAGTATTACTAATTATACTTTATGCGATTGATCATTATTATATTCAGTTCTTAATAATATAGTAATATAACTCATGACCGGAGCAATCTAAGTCTCTTAATTGACAATGTTACGTAATGATCTTGTATTGTTGCATATGGACATTTTTTGCACACATACTTTAGTAAATTGAATTGAAATTTTGAGACGTAACGTCACAATATTGTATTTAATCAAATCTACCTTCTACCTTCTCAGATGATTATCTTAGCATTAGATGTGGTAAATTTGGTATGAAGAAAGTTAAAAACAATGGAAATATATTTATTTGTAAATGTACCGTAAAAAGTTAAGCTTCATCAAAAGTTCAATAATTCATTGAATTTTAATTTGGATAAGATCGTCAAGCCTTAATGTATTCTGTATAACCAAAAGTATGTTATTGTCATCCAATAAGCAACACCAGTGATTTCGATGTCAGTAGTTTCAATAACTAATTTCTTCCATCAAATAGATCACATGATATAATGAAATCTTCCTTAATAACAATAATTATATAGTGGAAAACACTTTGTGTAAAATATTTGTATACATATATATATATACATATTACGTTCGACTGATAGATGTCACGATTGAATACTTAACGTCTGTCATATCTAAGCCATTTACTTTGTTTGATATTAAAATTAAGATCCCACCACAACAGTACCCCTCCTTCCCCCAACCCTACATGTATAATATTAATATACATGTAGTCATATTCATTAAGTCAGCTTATCTACAGCGTTGTATGCTTTCTTTACTGGATATCACATGACTTTTTCACCTCTTAACTCTACCTTCATACACCCCATCAGCCTCTCTTCAATGGTATTGTGCTGTTGCTAAAACTATTCCAATGCCACCATTTAGAACATTTTTTTCTTTAACATCTCTAACTTACAAACACTAACGCAACTTGAAAACACCCCCCCCCCCACCCCTCAAATCTGCTAACATTTAGTATAGTTGCATAACGGTTTTTTAAATTTTCTTCTAAGGAAAACCCGTCCCCACTCGGGCTATTCCTCCCGTTTACGTCTTTGGGAAAACAAGATCGAACAATAAAAAGAATATCGCTGAATTTTGTAGTAAGAATTGAATGATCAACATTTAATATCATAACAAGACAATTACTACATGAACCTCATAAGACTATACACATGGCTTATACTTCAGACTAAACATATATACCGTAGCCTTCAAGTAAAGCCAAGCAATTTTTCAATATTGAAATATTATTACATAAATGTACAAAATTAGTTATAAAATTTACAATAACCGAAAGTAGCTATAATGCATTGTACATTAGTGGATGTTCCAGCTCTGTCTGTTCATCATAATGAATCCTCAATGACGGTAAGTAATCACGTATATTAACATTCCTCTGGAAGCCATGTCAGAACAGTACTGCGTATCCTGGAGAGAGTATTACTAGAGACAGATAAAAGCTGCAGTTACCACGATAATTTAACGTTCTTTCGACCTTAAAAACTATTTACAATCATGACGCCAATTTTTCCAGCTTCCTTTTTGTTATGTTTTATATTACTCCATCCACATGTGACTTTCCAGAGACCGAGGGTATTTTCAGTGAGAGGAGAATCAGAACTGGGGATGTCTTCAAAAACCTGTGTGCAGTGAATTCATCTACCATGAGTATTGCTTCTGTAGACAATGAAGAAGTAACAATAATTCAAATTATAGGCTTAACTATTCTATGATATAATATATACGGGGATATCATTCCAACAAACACTTTTCTTTATCTTGATT
This sequence comes from Apostichopus californicus, assembly GCA_020650975.1. Lineage (NCBI taxonomy): Eukaryota > Metazoa > Echinodermata > Holothuroidea > Aspidochirotida > Stichopodidae > Apostichopus > Apostichopus californicus. The sequence continues at coordinate 11,705 of JAIPMN010181536.1, forward strand.
ATTAGGATTAATTCTTACAGAGGAACATGTTTCACATCAGCTCCCCTATATTAATACATTAATGATATTGGTATAGGCGGTTAGGGACCCTGTGCTTAACAAAAGCTTCGTGGTTATCACTATGATTTGTTTAAAGTTGTAGATTTTTATAAAATAGCAGAATCCAAAATGAGGTAAATGTTGAAAGGAACAGAGCTGATATTATTTAACTTATATAAAAATGAATCTTTGTTTCTTAAACGATAAATAACATATCTTTCCTATATTGCTGTAAAACATCATTTGGGTTATTAAACATACACGCAACTGAACTCGGGGAAAACTGACTGGTAAATTATAGCAATGGAATAGAAAGAAGGAGTTTATAGCTAGGCCGAGATTTGCAAAAGTAACCTTTGAGTTACAAGCCGCTGGTTCGACCTGTTCTAATGGTAAACTTGATATTTCCCCATTATTTATACTTTTCCAGTTAGTTTTCCGTTGTTCACTCACTTGCATAGTTATATCTAAAACACATTGAAATCTCTGCTGCTTTCTAGGCTGATACGCGTGAAAGTGGGTGGGGTGGGGCTCGGGGGGGGGGTGGGGTTAGGGTTGATCCATGTTGACACGGTATGCAAGGTAATGTGGCTTCTAGGCCACCCAGAAAGGAATGGCTATAATGGAATTGCCATAAACTAAGTGCTGGAAAGCTAAGTTGTTAGACTTGTAATCCAGATATTATTGGTTGGAATCTATATTTACTACTTACTACATTTATTTTCTATATTCATCCCTTTAGTCTACGGATTCATGTATATTGAGTGGTACTTATTTACTACATTCCTACATCACTGAATTATAACAATACTTCACGTATGTGTGTATGTATTGTGTGTCTCTTAGATCCTCCTGCAAGCAGGAACTCGCGAAGAAGCCTCATTGGCTTATCAAAGCCGCAAGCTGACCGAAGTCAGTCTCCTACATTCATATTTAACGTCCATGATTATGAATTGTCAACAACTCTGTCAACAATTATGTAACTGGACGACATATATACATTAATCTTGGAGTGACTCGAACTGGGGACCTTATGATTGAAAGGCACCGGCTTTAAACACTGAGCTAAAACTCATAACACGTATCAGCCATTCCCTGGCTCAGAATAGACAACTGACCCTCCTCCCTTCCCCCAACAATAAAGAAAGAAAAGAAAGACAAGAGGTCGATCAGGAGTTAAACTCATTTACTATTATTAAATCTGGAATGTCCCTACAGTGTATTCACTGACTTTACTGCTGTCTCCATCTCATTGAGTATGTCACTGCACGTTAGAATAAAAGTCCTCTCAAGAAACGTATATTACACATACTGACTCGAACTTTACTATGTTCATGTTCCCTTTGTTTAGTGAGTTAAATCACTGATGTCTTCCCATTACTACCTACTAAATACGCGGTACAGTACTAACCAGCCAATCACCAGATTCTAGATCCAGCAGATATTTTTGATCCCATTTACTGCGGTCAGGAGTGCAGATCACTGAAAGGAAAGAAATTGGTATGTCAGTGAAATACTATATATTGTTTACGATGAAAGAAACAATATTAGTATATTATTGACTAGCTAACGTTAATCAAGTTATACGAGAAACATACGTGAGGTTATATTGGAACCTGGTGTATACATGTAAGAGTGACGTCATAGCTTTAGGACTAAGCCGGTCTTGATTTACACTCGTGAACAACATATATAATTCTTTATTTCTTTCCTCTTTTTAAATCAAAGGTGAGATTGCTAATTTGTGTTCATATTTCTTAATGAATTTTTAAATTCAGCCTTCAAAAGATGCATTGGAAGTAGAATATTTCCAAAACATTGTTTTAGTTATTCTTTCAGACTAGTAACAAATATCGCTTCGATTCGTTTTAGTCTTCGAAACTGGGGTGTGTATAATAACATATTCAATTAATATGTAGTAATGGAAATAATTCTACCATGACTGTTCAGCTCGTAAACCACAGAACTTGATTAAGGGCGATGGTGACTTCACGAAAATTTGGATGAGTTTCTCTATTAAATGGAGGGCGCATATGTACAACATACATCTGACCATGGCCGTCGTTGTTCCATATACTACATACAGAACTAACTCTCACATTCAATCATGGCAGAGTGAACAAAGCAGAATAGTTGCTATAACCGTTATTTATTTCTCATATACAATGATTGGGAAAGTATTTTGTTAACAAAAAAATCGCTAATCTACTGTGTTTGTGATTTGATTATCCGCGTGGGGGAGGACGATAACTTGCAAGAGATCTAGTGATTTCCTGCGACTTTGATAAATTTGCAAATACTTGAGGTAAATATTAATGGTTTTGCAAAATTGTTCGTATTTCTTGTATTTTGCAAGCGTCGAAAAACGCATCAAGAGAAGATTAGTGATTTACAAAAAAAATCACTGGCTCAATAAAAAAAGAAATATCAGAAATACACCAAAGCAACCCACTCATCATAATCCATTTTCAAATCAGTTACATAAATATATGATTTTGTATTCTAAGGGCTACTCCTATACACAAGACATAATGACACGCTTAAACAAGATACTGTACCAAAATCACTTCATTTTAAATTTACCTATGTGAGTAGTCTTACATTATATTTGTGTTTAATTTCCAGATTTGATGAAATCACGTTGACCCCCTCCTTTGTCGTACAAGTATATACGTCATTCATTTATGCATGTTATCTACTAACGGTAGAGAAGCTTTCACTTCTAGAACTTTTAAAACACCAATATAAACTGGTTGATCAATATGTAAAATATACCACACCTTTAACACCTCGAGATTTCAATGCCGATAAAGATGGTCCCATAGGTATAGATGAGGGCAGCAGACAACCAACCAGACTGAAATCACAGAAGAGATAAAAATAGTAACAAACTTCAGCTAATAGTTATAATTACAAACAATCCACCCCCCCCCCCAAAAGGGATCAAGAACCAAAAATATCTCCGTGTATCATAGAATACATAGATTCATTTATAACCTTAATTTTGAGAGCAATAATCATAAACAATATGGAAATCTCAACAGGTCAAATCTGCTATGTACATGTGAATGGAAAGTGTCTATTTTCATTTCCTCTGAACAAGACCAAAGACAAAGTTTTCAATATTTGTAAAAGTAAATAATTGTTCAAATAATATATTTTCTTTAACAAGGTTGCAATTTATGCTTGGGTCCTACATTCCTTGACAGCTTTAATTTTGGAGTACTAAAATTATGAACATTTTATATAATTAACAATGGAACTTCCACAAAAGAAGCCTTCATCGAAATCAACGCTACCATCGATCGGAAACTCAAACTATCAATATGGATGTAATTTCTCATGGATTGAGACCTGTTCTAATACTGTGAACAGATTATATCCCCCACTCCGCCCCTCCCCCACCGGACCTTATAGAAAGTTGCATGAGTAGTTCCGTCCTTCTAAAGGTGATCTGTCTTTTGCCATACATACCATGAACCTATACAGAAAAGTAATCTACCTCTTGTACATTGTTCTACGTCAGAAGACGGAAGAATACTAAGAGGAACTGGGTGATGACCCGGAAGTGGTTCAGCGGGGCGCTGTGCTAAATGAGCAGTTGGGCAGGTTATGTAGATGGTCAAATGTACAATTTGAGGGGAAACAGGTAAGAGAGGACTAACTCAATCTGAAATGTTCTCATGCCAACATAACCCTATTATAGCATTATCAATACGAACAATAATAATTATTGAAAATGAAAAATCAGGTTTGTAAATATCTTTGATGAAAGTTAAGTATAATTTTAATTATAATCATCTCAATTGGGGGCTCCTCTGGAAAGCAGTGCTTCTGCACTGAGCAGGACTACCTTCATTAAAGATGACAATAAAAAAAATATATAAAAAAATATCAGTTTGATTATAGAGTCAAAGTTACATTAAATACGCAAACATTTCTTAGCATTTTTCCATAGCAGGTTTAGTTTGAAGTACTGAGGTTAGGAATAGTGTTTACATCACGTTTCTCATTTGTCTTAGTTGTTAGAATGCTACCTACAATTTTCATTTTGCGGAATGCAATTTTAATTCTCCTCTCAAAGACCAATCATAATGTCATGTCCTGTTATGTAACCGTGTATTATATAACTTGTAGCCTATATCATTGTCTAGATTAAATTCATATGAGACTGAGTCATATTATCTACATTGAACTATTTAAATCGCAGAGCCCAGATGTGTCTATACAACTAAGTAGAATAAATGTTAAGGGGCGAGCAACAAACATAACATAAAGGCATATAAGGGTTTCTATAGAAGCATACATGAAGTTGCATCAAATATGTTCGTTCATAAAGATTTAGTTTGTAAATATTTTATATCGCGTCGCAAAGGGGGGGGGGGGGTGAACTTCAAGTAAGTTGTTGTGTTGTTAAGATTGTCCATGTATAATAATGCTTGAATTTCCGCAATGCCAAATGCCAAATATAAGTGAAAAAAGAGAAATATTTACAACCGGTTGTTTCTTCTTTCTTTACACATTTAAGACATTACATTTCCCAAAAACGTTTATAGGCAAAAATATCCTTAAAAACAAAAACATCTAATAAATTACACAACAACATTTCAAAGATATGTTATGACTACAAGAAGATAACCATTACTAATTTTCATGTGATTGTCAACAAAATCAGTGAGTCATTGCATAAATCGTGCACACGATTTTGGTTTCAATCATAAAACTTCTTGTGTCGTTCCTTGATGAAAGTTAAACTCAAACGCAAAAGTAACTCCACACATCCGAGTAATGATTTTGTAGGAATTTATGACCCAAGATTGTGTCATGTTGAGTGTTAAAATATGTATGAAGCAAAACATGAACAATTAAACAAGATGAAATTTCTCTGTTTAAATAATTAAATGAAAGAAAGCTTTATTGTTGGTTCTTGGCTACAGTGTAGTAAAACAGAGGTACAGGTTTACCGATTGTCAAGGTGACCTTCAGCGGTACATTTCTTTGATGTATTCACGGTAAGTAAGAGATGTACTTTAGCTGTACAGGTTTTTTTATAATGTGACGCTTTACAATGTGATTGACAGGTCATATACAAATGATACAATGAACATTGTGAATGTAGACTACGTGCGTGTTGTTAAAGATTATATTGAAAGGAAAGTTAACATTCCTAGTAGGACTGTGTAGACAATAATTGTTAGATGTACAAAGTCAGTGTAGATACAGGCAGAGGAAAATGACACATTTGGAGAATACGGTTCAGCCATGACCCTGATTTAAAACATCTTGGCAGCAGTGTGCGAAGTTTATTATAGGTCGTTTGAATAATTAACTGGGATCTGCTCTGTAAACATATTCTGTTCTGTTAATTGTCAGTTTAGATCATGACGTTAGTATGAGATAGAGGGCATACAAGATGGTTTTTCAAAGCAGGTTGTTAAGATCAAAGATTTTAATTGATATAATTATATCCTAGAAACAAGTACTTGAAACCATATATTTCATTAGCAGATAGTGGGATTAATGGGAGGGGGAAGAGAGGGATTAAATGTTCCAACGAGATGGGACAAAGGTGATATCCAATGATATGCACTCTGTTTCTGGATTTCACTTATCATCACGGAAGATCTAGAAGAGGTTAGGGCAATTGAGTTGTTTGAACATTGTGTTATAAACGTTGAAAGAGTTACTGCGTTATAAGTAGCGTTATTTCATGAATTTATATATCAAATTATATGTGATGTATGTATATACATCCAGGGAGTAGGAGCCAGGAAGGGGGGGGGGCACGTGCCCCCCACACATTTTCCAAATATAGCAAATGTGCCCTACTGGCAAATAAAATGTGCCCCTTTACTGAAGAACTGTATTTTGGATAACTTAAGCCTTTGTTAATTTCAATATTTTATTTGAATTACTCACGTGCACCATAATAGTATTAATAGCATACTAACACATCATATATATTTAAGTGATATGGTCGGTGGGTATCGGTTTATAGCATAACGATCGAGTGGTGGTTGTGGAATGAGAAAGTGCCCCTCTGATGTTGTTCCCCCACACCCACTCTTTGGAAGCTTCCGACCCCCCTGGGTACATCGTTATGTAAGGATCATTATGTTTCGCGATACTCGTGAATATGGAGCATAAGAACAATTTGATTTTACCTGGGTGAGCAGAGGACGTGAAGGAGATAATACATGTGTTAATAACAGCTCATACATAGCTACGCTACTAACACCACGCTACTCTACACTTTGCTACTAAGACTATATCTGATAACGTTTACTTTTCTTTTCGAGGGGAAGATCAGTTAACATGTTTCTCACCAGGTTTACGGAAGAGAGGAGGCGATAACGTAGAAATGATACTAACAGGCAAATTACTTAATATGATGTAAATATTAGGAACCATCGTATGTAGATTGCTTGGTACAGAGGCTACACAATGAATCGGGCATTGGTTGTATCCATGACAACCAACAGGTGCTCAAAGGACTAGGTTTGTTCAATAGGTCGGTGTTATTGTTTTGTAAATGACTATTATAGGCC
>JAIPMN010181561.1:3225-25788 GCA_020650975.1 Apostichopus californicus
GATGATGTTTTACATTTTATTAACATCTAGTGGGGATCTTTTAGTTTGATTCGGAGCAGGTATCGGAAACGTCGCAGCCATTTGGATGTAGCCCTTTTCGTTATTCTCTGCATGCTCTTTTCAACAAAGGCGTGTCTTCTGTGGTAACGTATTAAGTTTTTCACCTATGTGTAATCTTGTAACAATGTGATCAATTCGCCTATAACACCATGTAACTTGTATACCTTCTAAAACAGTGGCTGGTACTAACGCTTGTCTATAACTTGTTTTTAGCGATGGCGCATATATTAACATGTCAGCTATTTGTGATCGGTTCATTTTATAGGTTTTTCCAATATGTTATCTCCTGCTGGAGAAATGTTTACAATGTTGGGTTTTGAATTGCTACAAAACGAAACATTTGTCTTTGTGGTGTTTGTCAAATTGTTTTGGTGGCGGGGAAGGAAGCATTCAATGCTATATAGTTAACATAATTTTTTTTAAATTATGGTGGACCATCATGTTGAAATTGTGACGTCAATGCAAACGGAAAGTAGTTTTATCATGTCTTGTGTTTATAGTGTAAGATCTTGTAGGGAAGATGTTTCTGGATTTGTAAAATGAAGGTGAAGCAAATCGGTTGGCTGCTGAGTTCCTTTTTGTTTGTTGCTCTTTCGTTTGATATAACATAATGATAAAAACAAAACAATAGTTGATATGTTGATGGGCTTAATGGTTTATTCAGTATCTGGATGAGCTAATTCTATTTTTATGATGCTGCCATTTTCTGTTGTTGTGGTGACTTGAATTGGCGTCTTATTTGTGAAGTCTTCTACGCTGAAATTCATGGTGGCGATGAGGTCTGATGTAATAATCAGCTCCCCTCCAGTATCCGTAATGAGGGTGATGTGGTCTCTGTTTAGAAAGAAATTGTTGAAAATCTTGTAATGGTTGCTAACTTTTGTTGAAATCGTTATATTCATGAAACAAATAGTACCATCCGTTCTTCTCTTTTTCACTCCTCAATTTTTCTTTTAGGCGTTAACTTCATATAGTGTCCTTGTGTTCTAGAGTCGTTAATATCACTTAATAAAATTTGAAAATCAAAATAAAATAAAACTGTTAGGTAACTGCTTATCTACTAGAGACCCTGTGTAGGAGAATATGTAAAAGTAAGTTGGCCTGACATTTCGATCCTAGCAGGATCTTTCAGAGAGTACAATTGTTTTTATAGAATTTATATAATTTTAGAAGCTTGATATCCGCCCCCCCCCCAAAAAAAAATCTGGAATATATAATAGTATGTTGGTTATTCAGTGCAATGCGAATCATATCTTGTCAATTACTTTCTTCTTATATCTGAAGAATCTCACACAACATAAGTATCCCAAGCAATAAATTTTTTCTCATGTGGATTTTGGAGCTTATAACAATGTTACAAAATGTATTAAACGAGATCTGTACTTACTCATCCTGATCCACCTCAAGTACCATGTGTGTTCCTCCTTGAGCTATCGTGGATTCATGTATCTAGAAGAGGTAACAAAATAAGTAAAATATCTTAGTGTGGAAAGGCATCGGGCAAGGAGCCAAACCTGCTATCAACGTAGATAATAATGTTTTTTTTTCAAATGATGGTTTGATGTTGGTACATAACTGTTAGTAATTGGTTTCGGTGCCGTTTGAAGTGAAATTCTTTTCTTGATATGGTGCAAGTTAAATGTTTCTTATTACAGTCATAAAATGTACGTTTTAGAAGTTTCTGCCAAATGGTGTGCTAAAGTGCAGGAGCAAGTCTTCCCACATTTGGTGAGAGCAGAACACATTCTTTGGTGTCAGGTAGAGTCATTGTGAGTGTGCTGTCTTACACCAATATACACCAATAATCTTTCTACTTAAGTTTCTTGTTTCCTTCAATTTGCATGTTGTATGTTCTGGTATTTTAGTGAGGAGTACGTCAACTATTTTTCGAAGAAATTGTCAGCAACATTAGTATGCTAAACAATTAGTTTTAGGCATTTAGTGAGATGTTTGTGTTTTTAGTCGAGTTTATAAATACTTGGTGCTGGTCAAGTGCTTGCCTAATTTCGTTTTTCGGGCTTTTAATAGTGAAATGCTCCTTCAGAAAAGTTACCCAGGAAAGTATCTGGGCACGAAAACTAAACAGCCGAACGACTGATCCGCTCTGAACCCCAGTCCCTTGCAGCGGGACTGTGACTGTGTGATCATCGTTACATGTGTATCACGATTCCCCTCAAGGGAACAAATACTACACATGATCTTAGCCAAAAGACCGAGGTTTTTTTTGTTGTTGGTATTTTCAAGGGTGTGAAGACTCGCAGAAAAAGAAACGTCTAATACCGGTAATCCGACTTAGTTTCAAATGTGGTGTAATAGAAGTGTTATACACCACCATCGACCCCAGAAAATTCACACACAACTTGCTACCGTCGGTAATTAGACACTAGTATACAGCATGGAGGTAAAACAGTTTTTACCTCCATGTGTACAGTCAGTACATATGCTGCGGTCAGTACCCACAGCACAGTGTACAAACGATGCAGCGATGGACATCTCAGGTCCAGTATAGATAACAAGGTATCACTTATCATTACTGTCTGCTTTTTATAACGACACGAACAACACGTCACTTGCAAGCAACGGAAAGTTAACTTTATTAGATGGCCGCACGCGGTTTGGGACGAGTCTTCAATGCCTTTAAAATGAGTCATTATCAGGTCATTGCTACTGTTTTGTCAAGAAATTGTATGAACAGTGTGTAGTGGTCTAGTTTAATGTGTTTTTTAATAACATTATTCATATCTTATTGTCTTTGTAATTCATTAAAACATTACGGCAAATCCACCTCATATGAACTTCTTGTTAATGTCAAGATATGATTTGATGTCGTGTAAAATAAATCATGCTCAATGCAAGTTTGTTTGGTGTGGAAGGAAATGCAATAATTAACTATGTCATGCAGCATAATCTGTGGTTTTCTTAGTTATGAAAACTACATGTTGGTGCAATAAATGTTTTTTTTAAACAGTGAACGAAAATAAATGTACCTTGACCATTGTAAGGTCCGTGGACTTGATACTGGTTTTATTGTTGTAGATGTCCACTTCTTCGTTGGTGAGGCTGATGGATGCACCAGCATCTGCTGTCGTCACTCGGTTTGCATGTTCTCCCCAAAGCTTGCAGCTTATTTTGGTCTTGGTGGCGGTGTCCTCCAGGAGAAAGTCCTGCCTTTTCCAAGTTTTGAAGAAAATTTGCCACTTCGTGAAAAGTTTGTTGTGTGGTAAAGAAAGATGTGCAAAGATCATTTGGTGTCATATGGGGGTGGGGGGTGAGGGTGTCTTTACTAGTTGCAGACTTAGATATCATGCAAACCATTAATAGCATAGCTTTATTCGTGTATGATGCGATTCCGGCAACAGTGTTGGAGTTACTGCATAAATAGACACATGAAATTTGTTCTGTGATGCATTGTCGTTGTTCTTTTGTATCGTAGATTATGTGTAAACCATCTGGGTGCTGAAACAGTGAACATCTTTAATTTACATCTTTTCTGAAATCGTATTGTAAATCAAAATTCTCAAATTTATCTACGAGGCTACTATATGTCGGCATTGACACACACTATCAGACAACCATAAATGTGAACCAGTACACTGATGAAGTAGTGGTAAACACTGTTGATAAATGTGAAATCGTTTGGCCGAGAATATTTAGCAAGTTTGGAATTTGCTTATGCACCGTAAATAAACATTGCTTGGGCTGAATGATGTATTGCAGAGAGTTTTCTGTCAAGCATTCCTACGAATTTGGAACAGGTCCTTCTTTTAGTACAGCTCGGTGCTAGTGTAGTTTTGTGAGATTCTGTTATATTTTGCGATATTTAGTGGCAAGCTGCTAAAAAGCAGCATTTTTGCGTTGAGCCGTCCTTTTCCTAAATTTCCCCGTGTCTAGCTAATTTTGTATTTGTAACGACAAAACTGAGTTGTTTTTATTTCCTTCCGTATTTGGATCGTCAATTACCAAGTAGGTCTAATTAAGGCTTTTATACGTTTGAGATATGTGTTTTCCAGACACATTGAACCATTTACTACTTATCACATGTTGCTCTACAGACCTCCTATTCAGATGCAATGAATCAGGGAAGACATGTTTATGTTTGACTTGGCGCTAAAAATAGACTCATTAATTGGTTAAGGGTGATATAGTGCAGTCAAGAATACACACACGTAGGCCTATCGTATACGGTAGCGAAGCATTGCGTTGTATAGTTGCTACATGCACATATTATTATATCCTATATGACGGATCGTAAAAAAAGAATAAAATAATGGAGAAGCGCTCGAATGTGAATTATAATACGTTTTCAAGAGAGGAAAATAACAGCCCCAATTGTGCTACACGCATATAGCTGCATTGCCTTTAAAGCATAAGGCACTGTATCAATGATCCCGTGTGTTTATATTATAACGTTTATCAGGCGAGAAGCATTGCAGATTGCTGCATTAAGTGTTGTTTTAATGGTTCGGCAATATTTCTAAAGCAGATTGTCTGCAGCGTTAGCTTGACATTGAGTAATATCTTGCGTTTCTATTATTTAAGATGTATGTGACGCGTCGTGAGGTCATTTTATCCCCTATGGCATTAATTATGAGGTGTTCATGTACAGCACTTGAAAAAAGTTGTACGTGTGGAGTGTTGTTGTGTAATGATAAAGCAGTGCTGTATGTATGTGTCTTGGCAGTGTGGTCGGTGTTCGGTACATGATTCATCCCTCGCGCGTAACACTATTATGTATATAAAGGATAATGTAACATTCTGTAACATTTTTGACATTGTAGTAGAAATTTTAAAAAAAGGTTGCAGCTATGTCTTCTTTCAGCAGTCAAATTACATACCTGGTCAATTCTGCCTTCAATTGACAGCTTTCTTTTTTAGGCGACGCCAAAGCCTCTGGCACAGTGACTTGTGGTGGATTAAAGAACCTTTCAACTACTTCCTTGTTTATGTCAAAGGCCTTTCCAGTCTGGAATATCTGTTGAGAGGAAATAAATTTTCAGCTCATTTATGTGTGAGCCACTAGGAAAGGAATTATGGTGTATAATGTTTTCAGAGATGTGTTTAGTTGAGTCCATCAAATCAATGTTCTTTGGGAATGGTGTGGTTGAATGCATTTATTTTTTTATCTCATTGAAGTTGAAACTGTTTTAGCAGATCCTATGTTATGTAGAATGTTTTCAATGTGTGTTAAATTCATAAAGGTCCTCATCAAGGCAACTTTTTTTGTGGTAAATCCTATAGTCATAAGGGTTTGGTTGTATTAAGGTTAGTGATTCCTGCATCTGGCAAGCATTCATTCCTCATCTCTGGTTGGTTTTGAACGTTTGACATGTGTGTTCTAGATGCAGTTGTATGAGGTGATTCTTCTTCTTCTGGAGTTTTGACTTTGAATACGTCTTACTTATTTCTTACCTGCACTCAATATGGCATTACTCTGTGTACACATTAATGAGGATGCATATACTAGTCGTGATGGCATTGATGCGAATGTTGTTATTTGCTTTAAGAACATTGATTTGTTCAAAGGAACACAAGGTATTAGTAGCCGCCATATTTTATCAACCAACTACATCAGAAGTTACCTTTGAGGAGTCTTGATACAGCGTCAGTCGGTTGGTGCCATCCTCTTGATTTGTGTTTAGCCTGTATTTGTGGATGACAAAGAATTTGTTTTTTGAGTTTAGTGGCTAAGTTAGAAGGGCGCGTGCCTGTAGGGTTCTGGATGTATCCCTCAAGTATGTCTTGACTGGACGACAGGGCATAAAATGCAGCGTTGTATCCTCTGCTGTTTGATTCTGTCAATACGTAGACTGCGTAAGGTTTTGAAGCCATTTCTGAAATACAAATGAAAAAGATTAGGAAGATAGGCTATATTAAGTTCAAAAATTGTCACTTAACCATATAAAATTGACAAATAAACTGTTCACCATCATGTTACAAATATTTAGCGATTACTAGAATTTCGATAAAAACAAAGGGTGGGAGTGGAATTAGGAAGTTGTAGACAAAACACTTTTATATCAAGCTCTTATAAGTTAAAAGCTATATTCAGAGTCACTTAGTTTCATAAATTTATCTATCACATCAACAATGTAACATCGGATTTTTTAACATTATTGCCACCTTGACTTGGCTGAAACAACTAAATCCATAGTCTCCGCATATCATTTTGGGTTCCTTGCTTTTATAGCAAAAGGAACCTATGCATTCAACTTGGTGTGTGTGTCTGTGTGCGGAAGTGTTTTGCAGCAAGTCCAAGGACTTGAACAAGGGAATTGTAAGTCCTCGGAAGACAAATTCAATAGGAACAAAAGGTCCTCGGACGTTCGAACAATGGTTAGGGTATCGTCAGGTTAGGGCGCCGACACAAAAATTACAAAGGAGTCCTCGGACATATTGTATAACCCACCTGTGTCATTGTCATTTACCCATATGCAAGGAACCGCAGTGCCCATTGGGCTCTTGTTTTCAAAGAGTTTCTGATTGCAGTGCAAGTTCAAATATGAAGGGGTTTATTTGGCTGCATGCCACCGTAAAGCTGTAGTGTGCGTATGTTTTTCTTCATCTTATGCATTGAAAAATAAAGTAATAATAAAAAAAAAACGGAGAAAAGAAAATCATGTTTTAAAGGGGTATAGGTTTGCCCTTTCTGGAGAATTTGGTGGCCCTGACCAGAGCTATTGTATTGGTGCACCTCCGTCAAAACTCGGTAGCTTTCCCTTTGTTTACAATTACAGCTGGTATTATCTTACCAAGATTCGAAATGTACTTTCGGCACTTCTGTGGAGTCACCCGTTCTTTCCAAAACGTACAGATTCCATCCACAAGCTCTTCTTCCTTGAAGGGTTTCAAGTCTTTCCGAAGAAAATGCTTCCTCTCATGCCATACTTTCTCGATTAGATTTAAGTCGGGACTCTCAGGGGGTGTCTTCCACCAAACGATCACAGCGTCCTCTTCTAGCGTACAGGCTTGTATGTTTGTGGTCGTTGTCTTCAATTAGCCTGAATCCCTCGGGGTAACACTTCCGTCCAAATGGTACGAATGCATGTCGTAAAATATCCTGCCCAAACATATCATGTTTGGGTCTCCCTTTGATTTTTTTGATTTCAGTCTAAAAGAAACTCAATAGTACACTCATCGGTAAACACGACGTTGTGGTAGGACTCCTTCTGGAGGGCTAGCTCTCGAACATGAATACGACGCTTTACATGGTTGGCATGTCTGATGCATGGTGCGTTTTTAGTCTTTTCACCAATCCATCCAAGTTCGGCCCGCTTCTTTCTGATTGTTCAAGTGCATATATCGGACCCGTTTCGTGTCAAAAGTTACCTTCGTAAGTTGCTTGAAGATAGCTCCTCATTTTGCGACGGAATTTCGGGATATAACAGTGCCAGCATCTCTTATTTTGAAATTAAGCGAGGTGATTTGGAATCATTTCACATCCCGTAGATAAGACCCAATGCTTGCATCCCCATGTAATTGAATACCAGTGAAAAATAATGTATGAAACGAACCAAATATCTTAAGAATTGAAAAACAATTTTAAGAAACACTGTTATTTCTTTATTTTCTTAATGACCAGTTGTCACTATGAAACGTATAAACACTATGACACTATGAACCCCCCCCCCTCAACCTTCCATAATTAACTTATTTCTTGATTTTCTTAATGACTATTAATAAGTATGAAACGTATAAACACTATAAGAATGTGAAACTCACGTTAAGTTTGATAGTTTGTTAATATGAAATATTGAATTTGGGGACAAAATTAGTTTTAGCAGGGGAGTTTCATGGAATCCGTGCGTTCCATGCAAGTAGCCATGAGTCATTTCCGGCTCGAACAAATGGTCCATGTGTATATTCCACTAGCCAGCTGGGATATAGCTCAGTTAGCGTGCCCACTATATATTTTACTGCTAATCTGGAAGCACGAATAGTTTATGAAAAGTTTTAGTTTTAAGTAATAACGGAGCATGTGATGCACTTGGACAGTCACATTGTTGACGCTTGGAGGTAAATATATCTTTCGTTACCATGTTAAGTTCTTGTATTTAATATTATTGACCATTTTCGTATCGGTAAAACTTGGCTAGGGTCCGCTATCCTACTAAACAGATTACGCCGGGATAGGGGAACCCTAGTCTAACGTTATGTTCAGTAGACATACTGTGGGTTACATATGCTTATATTTAAGTTGTTTTATTGAAAATGTATCTTTGTAAATAATCTACAGGTTTTACTTAAAGGAGACCTGTACTGCACATGAGAAAAATATTTTAATTTATATGAAAAGAAATAACAAATATTGACACTGATTTCGTTCGATTAGGCCATTCCTACCACGAAATATCGCTAAAAATATGCAACATATTTTTCAGTACTTGAAAGAGGTTGAGCCTCGGACTGAGCTGTTGTGGCTTTGCTTGTGACGTCGGTTCCTTACTATGCATTTTCAGCAAGTGTAAACAAAAGGGGCTAGCGTACGTTATATCATGGAGGGTTATATGAATACCAACATGTCGATGTGTCAAGCGTATGGCTGTTCGAATCGGGTTTTTCAGCATTCCTGATCCGATGTCGAATTTGGTTAAAAAAAATTGGTACTGATAAATTTAATTTGAAGACCTACACATACTCGAAAAACAGAGTCGTTTGTGAACAGCATTTCGAGCCTGACTGCATAGAAAATGCACTAGCCACTGAGCTTGGATTTGCTAAGCGAAAGCAATTGAAACCAGGTTCCATTCCAACGATTTTCACCTTTAAAAAAAAAATCAAAAGAGAGACCCAGCAGTGTCAGGAGAAGTGAAGAAGCACAGAGAAGACATGTGAGTTTTGCTGTTGTGGACGATACGACTAGCTCCTGCCAGTGTTATATTACTATACTTACTAGGCCAGGCTAGGTTGTTAGGCTAGGCCTAGCCTTGTCCTTGAGCATTTCCTTGTTATGTCATTTCCACATAACACATGCACTGTATTATTGTTAGTTTATTACTGTATTACACCATATGTCTGTCTAGTAATTATGTAATGCCTAATTGGTATAAATATGTCATTTATTGATCATAATTTTAGCTCATAGAATAAAAATAAAGGTGCAGTATGCTCCCTAAATGAAACATCAGAAATTAATCTAACAGCTCTCTTTTGAAGTAAGAAAATGGGGTTAAGTAAAGAGGGTGAAGCATTACCCCAATTAATAGTACAATAATGCAGGTCTAATATAACAGACGTAGCCGGTCTGCACCATATCGTAGCCTATCAGCTACTACAGTACTGGCTTCAACTTAGCATAGATGTACACTACTCAGTTGCCTAGGCCTACAGTTCGCAGCTGGTGTTCAGATTACATATGGATTACGGTGATGTATAATGATGTACAGCCCTGGGCCCTCATTAGTTGGGGGCATTTAGCGCAGACCTAATGCCACTAGTCCTTGTCCGGGAAGAATTGGCTATTTCGCCAGAGAAGAATTGACCAATTCGTCAGAGACAATCACTTGGCAATAAAATACTATAATATGACCGGCTCACTTTTCCCCCACTCTTTCAAGATATTCTAAGTTGTAACTGATTTGTCATAACCACAAACTTTGTTTGCCTTACAAACGGTTACTGTAGTCATAGGCATGAGTATTTGGAATACCAAGCGCTTTGAGGCCTTTGCATAAAGCGCTCTATAAATATTTCGTTATTATTATTATACCAAGATACATTATTCCAATACTTTTTGGTCATTACTGTAGTAGTATGAACTGTTAACTATGCACTCAGCAAAAGAAGTATGGTAATTATGAGCATCGGTGTCACTGGCTGTCACCCACCTGTTTTAAAAACACATGGAGAACAAGTTGTGCATGAAGCATGTTATTTTTTTCCATAAAATATACAGTACAAGCCTCAGATATTCAATTGTTGCATACATTTTTAACATTCATTGTCCATTCTTTATAATAAGGAAAGCCCCTAACATATATGGTTTACCAGCAGTGGTGTAGGGGGTATGAGCCGCTCAGAATTTACAGTGACCTACCAAGTGTAATCTCTTTAGATGTTTGCCAATAGGTGAAATTTTTTTATGTCAATGCATACAGAGCAAGATAAAAAATATTTATGGCATGGCCTCTAATGAGATGCTGGTACATAGTCTGTAATATGAGGAATATTTGTTACATGAAAGTTGTTTTATTTAAATCATCTGCAGATAATTTACGATGTGCTGTGTGAGGAAGCACTGTCAACTTCATCTACCCCCCGATCTACACCATCTTTGCCTGAACCGCTTGATTTTTACATTAATGATGAGGACAAGTTGCTGGAAGTAGCTGAGGTAAATTAACCTTCCCATTCCCCAATAATCACCCGAAAGATTTTTCGGCGACACAGTTGTGGTGATTGTAGTGTCGTGTTCCTCAAATTGTGCTGCCGACATGTACAGGTCGAACAAGATGCAATTTTATCAACCCCTTTTATTTTTATATTGTACACATTTACATATAGGTACATGTAGGGCCTACAATGTACGTTTCCTCTTTATCCGATCAATATTTTTTATACATCAAAGTACTTATGGCCTACCATTACCCTCCTGACCATGACATTGGAGATCTATGTTAGAAAAAAACAAGCCATAGACTGAGTGCAAAGCTTAATGAAGTGAAATGACCATGGGATTAAGCGATGCTGTTAAAATGCAAATTGCCTAATATTCACAATAAAGTGTGTTTCCTCAATTTCAGGTTGTTAGCCTTTCAACAACAGATACTTCAAGTGAAAAGTCCTGTCAAGAGGAGACATCGGATGAAGACTGTGAAACCCAGTCCAAAAAGACTTGAAGGTAAGCAAATGTTGCACAAGTCTGGTAGTGATTGTGTGTGTATGTATATGGTGATCAATATCGATGTCATAAATTATCAGGGTGCAGTATGTAAGTTTCTCATACTAGGGTTGTGATCACTTGGTGGTTTTGTTGTGAATCTGAAATTTTGTTACGGTCGATGGAGGTCATTGCAGTTATGGACACTTGATACTTTGCCAAATTTTGCCTGCATTACCAATGCATATATGAGAAATGTTTTAGAGTTTAGAATTATATGGGTTCAGGAAGCCAATTAAGGCTCATCGAGGAACCCTGGCCATTTGTTTTATGACTGTATAGTTTGTTGTTACTTCATTGAAAGATTGTGTTTGTTTTCAGAGCCCAAGAAAGATACAACTTGAAGTCACATCGAGCCTAGCCTGCCAAACAGATTCCCCAGATTACAGTGATTTCCAACAACAGTTTCCAGAACCAGTTATTAAATCGCAATCTACAGACCATGCCTACTATGTCCCGATAGATCAAGAAGTAAGATAACATGTTTGAATATAAATTCTTTGTTTTGGGACAATGTCATAGCTCTTGTCTGAATACACAATACACAATACACAGCAACTAGCAACTACCGACACTAGCGCCCCGGTGGAGGCTTTGTTCCCCCTTTCGTGTCCGACCTCTCCCCTGATCGAACTTGCCGAGACTGCCCACTGAGGCAGAGCAGGACAAAACGGGGGAGATGGTACTAGCGGAGTGGCATGCGGCGCAGGATGCCCCTTGTACTGGTTCACCGGTAGCTACGCCCGCTATCGGTGATACTAGTCGGGCCCCGAGTCAACCGGCCCAAGAGACATTAAGTGGCCCAGATTCTGACTCGCCAATAGAGGACTGCACTACAGCCTTATTAGTTGTGGCTAAGGAGTCCTCCGATTGGTTTGACGAGACGAAACAGGCCACTGATCTCATTGACTCGAGTGGCCCTTCCACCCTACCCGCAGCCGCTTCCGCTATACCGGACACGATACTCGCTAGTGGACCTCCTGTTCCTGACAGGGATGTCCACTCGATCAAGGTTCACGAGGAGCTAAGAACTCTGCTAGCTCGTAGGATAAGGGGGAACACTGCCAGGGGCCTGAAAAGACCCATATTGGGAAAACTTCGCAGGTAATGCGCAAGCCTGTCGTCTACTATCGGGACGGCGTACCCCGGATGAATATTGGAGTGAGTTAGTTGTTAGGTGTGTGGGGGGGGGGGGGTTGTGTGGTCGTTACATAATATGGGTTGGGGGGGGGTTCTGTTTGTGGGTTTTCGGTTGGGTGTTAGTGGTTGTTTAACAGACTGGGATTGTTTTTGGTTTTCTTGACCTTTGGTCCGTGTCCGTTTTCTTTGCACGTAAAAAGCAGTCCTCGCTCGGCGCGATGGCTATAACTATAAGTAGGTAACGGGACCTACGTTTAAGCGTTATTGGTCGAACCAATGGTAGGCTATATGTAAACCGTAACGCTAAAGTGTTCTTCGAAGTTAAGTCGAATATATGGCTGAATAAAGTGTCCTCGGATAAAATCCACAGATAAAAATATACGTTCTGCGAAAGGGTCCTTAAAATATGCTAAAATCCGAGAATCATAGCGGTAGAGGTCGTTCGCTACGTATATCGCTCGCGTCGCTTGTCGGTTGTGCCCACGCTTCCTCAAAACTCTCTAACTCCTGAAAATCAGGGACTTCCGGAAACCCGTCACGGAATGTTCAATAATGAAGGAGGGTGGACCAAACTAAATCAATACACAGTCCTCAGCTGTAGGTGGTGCATCCTCAAAGTATCCACCGCTATAACTCTGCTCTTCAAATTCACAACCTATCACAGCGAGCAGTGGTACATCCTGCGTTGTATCGGCAGTAACATTCCCTTGATCCTTATCTGAAATATGACTTTGTGGTTGTTACAGTGATTTTCTTGGCCTTGTGATAATTTTTAGTGCTTCGTGGCATGGATTGAGATGAATCATAGTGGTAAAGCTTGTAATGCCGTTCAACTGCAAAGAAAAAATATATATTTCACACAGTTCAAATGATGAAGACCATAACTTTAGGTTTAGAAAACCAAGTCAAGGAAAAGTTTTTCAATATAGCTCCAAAAAAAAAAAGAAATACATCAAACAACTTCACTGGCTTACTTTGTTGAGTTTATTAGGAAGTTGAAGTATGGAAATTGGGTTTTATACTAAAATTCTTTGCCCAGTTAATGCTGTTCTTGTACAAGTGTCATGACAGTAAACTGTGCCATTGCAGTCCTGCAGCAGATGATTCCAGTTTCTGTGACATAAAAGAAGGAAGTTCTAAACCCTGTGCAACTAGCTGCCTCCTCACATCTTGTTGGTCGTGGAAATAAGGCAATAGTATAATTCGGAATGCAACTGAGAGCTCATGCTAACGTTCTGTTTGAGATCTGCTGATTTCCTCTGCAATTTCCTCAGCTCTTGGATATGCTTGTCACTATCACAATTCCAAAATGATGTATTTACCCTATTTAAACATTCCTCAGTCATTTTTAATAAATGGTAGCAATTCACCATTAATATAAAAAGAAACTGATTTAATGAAACTGCTGCTGGAAGGAAGACAGTCAGTCTGTGACATTGTAACAGGCCCTGTAACAGGTAACAGGCCCACTAACTTCCATGAAAATTGTCTTCTCCTTTAAATTAACATACCAATTTCTACCAACCTTCAACACCATGTTTAGACTTGCGGTGGGTTTCAAGTCGCTGTTTACGGCAGAGAATCTTCCCACATTCAGGACACTTCCACTGAGCACCTTAAAAGAATTTACAAGAACAGAACATATAGACAGTTATTTTATTGGTCAGTTACTTTGTACATAAAATGCGTATGTATGTATGATTAATGTATATGTAACTGTCCAAAGCTTTAGCCAGCAAGCTCAGCCCAGTCGTGATGTGGACGTCCTTGTCTTGGATGGTTAAAAAAGTAAACACAAGAACCCAAAAAATAAATAAAAATAAAGGCCTTATTGAATGAAGTAGCCACTTAAAAAAAGGTAAACCGCCGCATTGCCCGAGGTAAGCCCCCTCCCCCACCCCCTCCACATTAAATAGCACTCTCCATGGCAGAAATGGAAGAAAAGTTAGTGTATGTAAAAAAAACATGCAATTAAAGCTGACGAAACTATTGCAGATGGCTTCATATTTTTACACATAACATGTAAATATTCAACAGTGTAAGGCGACTTGCTAATTTTGAAAACCTTTCACAATCGATATCTTCCTCAGAGGTACACAATACAAGTGCTAGTACTGGCTTGCACAAGAGCATGTAGACCACCACGAAATAGCGGTGTGTTGTATGGAAAGCTAGCTGTCGCCAGTTGTCTGCATCATGCAACCAGCATTGCGAAAGTGTCCTTAAACTAACACTATGCAAGCTTGTTTGATATTTGACAATATCGGTCGTCTGTTACGAGCATTTTTTTTTTACGAAAAAAAGTCGCACTTGTACATACTGAATTCAGGTGTAAGCAGGCGCTATTAAATCACTAAAGGCTGGAAATGTCGCCAGTCTGTGCGCCTGTTTATATTCCTGGTGTACAATTAATAGTAACATACCTGAGTCTAAGTTGCCTCCCACACGTTTTCCATAGCACGTCAATGATATCATGCCATTCCAGTCATCAAGCCCTGTAAAAGTAAGAAACAGAAAAAGAAGACGATAGGATTTTGTTTTAACTACGCCTAGGCTATCTGGTTTGAAGGACACCTTGTTATAATTTAAACTTGGTATAAAACCTTTAAAACTTACTTATATTTAGTGCTGATACTCCCACTGCATGAAAAAAATTAAGGGCAATCTCTTGAAAATCTTCATCCGTAGTGTATTTTAATCCAGACTATCAATTCCACAAGGAAAATAAAAGTTAGGCCTAAGGCCACAGTTCATGATGCCGAAAAATGAATTTCGAAGAACTTGCTTGGCCATAAAGTGTTGCCTTTCTGGTCCAATAGGCCCTAGGCTACAGTACTATTACTACAGAAGCCAGTTTGACATGAAACCACCAAAAATATATAATCTACATTTATGGGCTTGGGCTACATATCAACATGAAATTTATTGAAATGTTCATCCATATTTTCTTTACAAATTACAGTGGATGAGCAAAGTTATATAATTGATAGGCAAACCATATGGCTGGAAGGACGTGAAAGCATACTTGTTCAGTAAGGCTTGTTTAACTTTATTGCACAGGCCTAGCCTATAGGTTTCACGCTACAGCATTGCATATACTGTTGTACCATTGCTAGCTTACCGATAGGCTACAGTATATCATCCATAGGATATTACTAGGCCTAACGTTAAGTAGTACAAGCTTAAGTAAGCCTAGCCTGTTTCACCCCAAAAAATCGCAGTCTCGTTAGTTAAGATTTATGCCAAAGGCCTCCGTTTAGAAAGTCTATTCACAAACCTGCTAGATGCGAGAAGTCTTCTTTCTCTCAAGTATTCATTGCCGTTTAAACTTCAAGCAATGACGCTTTTCCTCACAACGAATGAGCGGAGGCTTTTGGAGTTTCCATAGTAACCGAAGTCCAAATACTGCTGGTAAAGGTACGCGTACTGCAGTCATGGTTTTTTTTAACTTCGTTGAATTGCCAGAAATTCATAAAGTCAAGTTTTCAAAAAGGTCAAAACTCAAATTATTCCGATAAAATACCCACATGATATTTTCTGCATTAATAATGTCCTAAAAATAATTGTACACTAAACATGACTGAAATATCTAGCACGAAATCGGAAATATTGAATTTAGCATCTAAACTATATGGAAACCAGCTATCATGAGTGACATGACGTATACGGGTATTTGAAGTTGCCGCCAAATTTTAAGCGTCCATTTCCTCCAAGCATCGCGTCGTTAGTCTCAGTTTTCAAAGTTTCTTGCGAGTATATTGTGCAATAACAGAACAATGCACGTAGCAGTTTTCTTTGAATCAGACCTAACAGTAGCGAGAATTGCAATAAAAGCATGTCGATCGAATTAGACGAAAGTCAGCCGATTCAAGCAGGAGAATATTAGCGAAATGGCAAACACGTCATGGTTGAAAAACTGTAGTGGAGGAGCTCGATGCTTCTGCCTTGTACATCGCCGGTAGGTTGAACTTAGTCCAGCCTAGGCAAATTGATACTGTCACAAAATTAAAATTAAAAGTACATTAAATATAAGCTTACACTTTTGAGCGGATTTAAGCATGTTCAGGAAAAGGCTAATGGCTTGTGTCTTTGTGCCTATGCCCACGCGTAAGGTTTTCTGCCTAGCCTAACGTTAGCCTTAGTTAGTACTTAGTCACAGCCTAGCCTATAAGCAGTACTGGGCAGCACTATGGCACGAGCGTAGCTATGGCACAGAGATAAGGCAGCTTGGCATAGGGACTACGCTATATCGTCAAGTTAAAAATGTTACGTTGACAACAAAATTTTCTGTTTCATCATTCTGCAGGAAATAAGTCGTCAACTTGAACTCCACAGAAGAGAAGAAAAACTAAAATGTCATAAAAATAAAACAAAGGTATAGTGTATATTTAGTCAGTTGCTATGTTTTGGAACTTCTTTTTTGGGAAATTATTCCACAAATGTATTTGAAGTTTTGGTGAGTGCCTATTCTAGAGCTTCATGTAAAGGGACATTTAAGAATTCAAAATTGCATAGATCTTCAATTCATTCATACATCTACTTTCTATTTTAACCCAAAAAAAGTTATACAAAAACTGTTAGCAAATTGCTTATCCAATAAAGAGCCTATGTAATAAAATATGTAAAAGCAAGTGGGCCTGTCGTTTCGACAGAGGCTGAATTTTTAGAATGGGAACACTGTTTTTTTTTGGGGGGGGGGGAAAGCATTTGCGGGTACATTGATTAGCACACTGATATCACCCTTGCCCATGTAAACGTTGGTAAATCTTCAAGCTTAGATCTTCTTTCTGGTGCAATCAGTTTTGAGAATATCGTGCTAAAATAACTGATAACTGATTACCATTCGGTGTCATCTTGTTATGATGCAAAGTCCTGTATTTATTCAGGTGTCACATTAGAATAGTAGCATTTAGTTTATTTTAGAAAGTTCGTCAAAAGTACAGGGTAGCATACTCTTAAGATAGTTAGAGCACATACAAAAGAAACATCACCAGGTCAGGGCAAAGTCAAGATAATACAAAGGTACAGGGTGGCATACTCTTGAGATAGCTAGTGTACACAAAAGAAACACTACCAGGTCAGGGCATAGTCAAGATGACAGTGTATTGTATTGCCAGGTTATGCTAATTGTTGCACTAGTAATTATGCGAGATATCACATCCAGCCAGTGAAGTGAGTGTTGGATAAGATTTGTATTCACTCTCCAACACACCACCATCGTATCGAGTCATGCTATGTTTCTTACCTGAAAAAGGCGGAGCTATAATTTTGTGATTTTTCATATCATGGGGCACAGGATCCTGATTGATACCTGTATTGAAGCCTGGGCTAGTATAGTGTAACTTATGACTGCCATTTAACTGTGAAAATTGAAAACACAAATATTTCCTGGAGACTCCAGATACATACGTTATGTAATGTTCTGGATAGGGCAGCTTGTCGGCGGAGTTGGGATGGAAGTGCCTCACCTGACCGGACAAAATATTGGCTGTATTGCGGAGCTCGTCCAGCAGTTTAAGAACTGGCACCATTGTAAGTAGAAACTTGTTATATTAATCTGTTTTGTATAAGTATTGTTTGAGATGCAACCACCTTAAAGTTAGTATACTTCTGGAGGTGAAGTAATTTTGCATCATGTCGGATAAAATCAAAGTCACGCCTTAATTGGGTTTCCTTAAGAAAGTGGACGTCTGCTAGGATTGTCATAGTGATGGTGACTTTTATAGCACTGCAAAATATTGAAGCTACTTTTGGCAAAGAGTAATTATATGTTTGATGTAGTGGTCATGAGGTTAGTGTGCATAAAGGAAAGTTATGATGTGCTCACCATAGCTTTGGAGTAGGAATGTGTATATATTCGAGTTTAACCATTTTATTGGGATGTTTGGGGATATTTTTGCACCTACTTCGACCGTAACATCTAGCACAACCTAATGTCACCGACCACATGGCAACAAGTGTTGTTAACATCATTTAGGCAATATTCGTCATATGGACAATCCAGAATTCGTATTTTTTAAAAGATAAAAGTTAAATTAGAATTCCATGATATAAAGGTGGGAAAGCCCTTCAGACTAGAAGATGTAACGTCATTCTATTGTAGAGGAAAGAATATCTGGTAATTATATATATTAAGGCTGAATTGATGCGTGCCGGTTTGCTCTCTTACAATTGAGAGAGGTCAGATACTTTTTAAGAAAAAGTCACCCAGGAAAGAACCTGGGCACGAAAACCAAACTACCAAACGACTGATCCGCTCTCAGGCCCAGTCCCCTTGCATCGGGACTGTGACTGTGTGATCATCGTCGGGTGTGCATCACCATTCCCCTCGAAAGGGAACAGATACTTCACATGATCTTAGCCAAAAGGCCGAGAAGCGAGGTCCAGATATATTACAGCATTGGAAGGTGTTAAACTTTTCAGGGGTTTGATAAGATTTAGATTTTTTGGTTGTCATCGGGTAAAGAGTGCTCCAGAGCAATGCGTATCTAAGTACTCATAGTCACATGTGTCCTTATGCAGTAATGTACTGAAGCAATATTGCAGTTGTAACCTTTCATTTTCTTTTATTTTTTTTCTTTTAAGGAGAAAGTTCCTCCTAAATAAATACATGGCCGATTAGGAAGTTAAATTCATAAAACGTTTTCTGTGTCATTAGTTGGTTGGAGTATTTTCTCACATTGCATTTTATTATTGGATAGCCGCTAGGCGAATGTGTCACATTGCCACTTGCTACTTTTGTGGGTGACAATTAAATGGGGGCCTGTCCGGGAATTAAATTGTCACCCACAAGGTTTCGAAACCAGGTACAAAGGATGGCAAACATTGAAGCCGGCCTTTGCCTCTACATCCCAACGGTGGGATGATGTCAAGTTGCGCACCAAACGCTATGCAATTCAGTATTGCGTGACCCGCGCACGGCGTCGAAGAGAAAAATTCTCGAAGCTGTGCGCGGAGGTGGAAGTTTGGCGACCCTTCGGCTGTCATCGCTTTGCAGACTTATCTCGATGAAAAGTACCACGGTGCCCGCGTCAGGGCCCGTGTCGAAGCGGTGGAAGCTGAGGAGCGCCCTTCACTGAGGTCTTACCAGTCCGTTAGCTCATCGGCGGGTGACAGACGCGTCCCATCTGTGCGCGCTACTGATGGGACCGTGGGTAATCTGAAAAACTGTTCCCCACGATATCAATGATATTTTTTTGGGGGGGGGGGCGGCTTAACCACTGTTGAGTTTTGGAAGGCGCTTTCGAAGATGAAGAATGGCAAGTCCCTGGGTTCGGACGGGCTTCCGATGGAGTTCTACCGAACCTTCTGGGCAATAATAGTACCCGACATCATTGCCGTCTTCGAGGACGCCTTCCAAAATGGACTGTTAAACCAAAGTCAACGTCTGGACATGATTACTTTGCTGCCCAAGTCTGGGGAACCCTTGGATCCTCATAACAAGCGTCCGATCACCTTGTTAAATGTGGACTACAAGTTGCTGGCTAAGGCTTTGTGCAACCGCCTTGCACTGGCTATTTCATTTCATTTCATTTATTGAAACCAGTATAAATATAGCATATTTATAAAAAGGAGTACACATGTCAAACTAAAAACAAAATTTATATGAAAACCATGATATGAAAACCATCAAATATGAAAACCATCAAGAAAGCGTTAAAACTATGTACATTACTAGAACTAGGTGAAACAATTAGTAAAATTAAATGAAAGGTTCCAAATTACCAAATTGAATGTATATTGCAGCACGGTAGATGAAAGAGTTCTTATAAACTTGAATTCTATATTTTGGCAACAGGGTTCCTAAGATTCCTGGTAGCTTTCACCAACATACAATTAAGTGGCCCATGTAGTGGGTGATCTTTGTCATCTCTAATTTTATTTGTCATCCTTACAAATTCATTCTTTGCAGCTGTGTTTACTTGATCCTTCAGTGATAGCTGGCTTACATTCAATATACGTGAAATATACTTAAGGAATCTCATCAGTCTATGCTTGTCAGAAGATGATATAAAGTGATACCATACAGGAACAGCATAAAGTAAGTGTGGCAGAATAAAGGAGCTGAACACATATTTCCTTGCACCTTCATTAAAGAATGACACAATAAAGGCAAGACTTGATACAAAATAATACACTTTTCTCAAGATTTTCGAGATATGCGACGTGAACGTTAGACTGTCATCAATGCATACTCCTAGGTATTCAGTTCTTGATGTTCGCTCTACCTCAGATTCATGTATGGTGACACCTTGTGATTTTGCAGACAGAAGACCTTGATGTTTTATGTTGACATTAGCAAAGCACATTTCCTTCGACTTCTAAGCATTTAGCAACAAATTGTTTCTGTCACATGTTGAAACCACGTCGTTGACTGATTGCTGATAGTTCAGCTGATCATTGACACATGAAATCTTGGATATTTTGCATAATATAGCAGTGTCATCGACATATTTTGTGATTGAGATATGACCACCAGACTTGATTTCATCCGTATATAATGTGAAGAGTAAAGCAGACAATGGACCAACTTTAATATCTGACCTATCTGACAACCCATTCTCCAATTTAACGTGTCTTGACAACCCAGTTAAGAACTGAGCAAGCCAGTGTAGGAGCCATGGTTCAGTGATGAAACCTGACAGATCTGTGATTAATTGATTTGGTAGGACGGTATTGAAAGCACTTGAGAAATCTAAGAAAAGCACCTTTGCTATTGTGGTTTCCTTGCAATTTAATTCTGACACAACCTCATGGATAAGTAACAGCACAGCATCTACACATGATACACCTTTTCTGTAGGCGAATTGACGCTTGTCCCCAAATTGATTGATACTGTCAGTTAGTCGTGGCAGGAGGATCCTTTGCATGCTGTTAAAAGCAATACTTGGTAGGTCAATTGGTCTAAAATCATTCACATCTTTGGGATTCGCCACTTTTGGTACAGGTGATGTTAGTGCTGTTTTCCACAGGTTAGGGATCTGACTATGTTGTAAGCTTTCTTGGAAGAGTGATGTGTATATTGGGGCTAATTCAAAAGAAAAGAATTTAAAAACCCAGCACGGAATTTTATCTGACCAACAAGCAACACCCCTTTTGACCTTCCCAAACTGTTTCCTTACCACATTGACATCAACTTCAGGACAACCCTCATTCTTCTCAGGTAGGTATAACGGTATATCTTTACTTATTGAGTCATTAAACCGTCCAAAATAGTCGGATAGTTCCTTCCCAAAATCTGCATCAGCCCGCCTAGGCTGGTCATCTTTAGTAGGGTCTCTTATGGATTTGACGACATCCCAGAATGCACGAGAGTTTCCTTTTATTCCTCCAAAGGTGTCACTTCGCAGATTTTTTACGTGCTTATTCATTTCCCTCTGCATCCTGTACCTGGAGATGTTGTCTTTGTCCTCGATGGCCTTCTGTTTTTCCTTTTCCAGTTGTTTGATGTTGTTGTCTGGGAGGATTCGCTTCATCATCTGAGCAGGTGTTATTTGCTTCATTGGTATGCATACATCGCTGACGAATCAAATGTAACTTGAAATGACGTCAGTTAATTCGTCTGGGTCATCGCAGCCTTCACGAAATACATCCCAGTCGGTCGTTTGAAGCATCTCTTGCATGCTCCTGACGTTATCAAATGACAAGTCCTTCTGTGGTCTACTTCGTCGTTGCTTCTTAGCACGATGCTTCTCTGTGTACTTCGGGATGAGTAGGACACTGCTGTGCTATTCCAAAGAGCAAGTTAACCCATATAGCCAATTGTGTGTTACTATAATGATCCAATTGTGAAGACCCAAATACGCCAGTCAATTGTCATATTTGAAATGTCTATCCTTAACGATTAAAAAATCGTTTGTCAAACACAACATTAGCGTTCTCATACTTTGACAACATGTTTAGAAAATTATTTATCATTTTTTAAGGTAACTTCTTTGGGCCACCAGACAATCCTTTTAATTATGTATTGTTGATTGCTGCCTCTGACTAAGCAACAATAGAAGCCTACCATAAATAAGTTTAAGTTCCTTCTGTAATGGGCTACGAGGCTATACAGCTGCAGAACCAGGGTTGGTCGGTTTTAACCGGGCGGTTTAAACCGCCCGGTTTAAACCTGGTTTAAACCGGGGGGTTTTGACCACCTAAAAGTGGTCAAAACTGGTCAAAACTTATTTTGTGCATAAACTGACTTGTTTGTCAACCCAATAAGAGATTTTCATCAACAGCAAGTATCCAAACCAAGCAGGCTCCTATCAAGCAATGTTCAAAGGACACATGTGGGATACAGCATAGATTATTAAAGAGTACAGACACATATATATATATATTAATTGAATAACTTTTATTTCCATGAAACTTCCTACTGTAACTACTATCTACAGTTTAAACTGCAGTTGAACTTGGAACAAATAATTACTACAGCTCAAAAAAGGCATGTCAAGACTACTGTTGATTTATCAGTACACGTAATCATCATAAATCATTAC
>JAIPMN010181562.1:3463-19882 GCA_020650975.1 Apostichopus californicus
AACTGCGCCGCCGTTCACCATTCCCGTTAACTGCGCCGCCGTTCACCATTCCCGCCATCTGCGCCGCCATTCACCATTTCCGCCAACTGCGCCGCCGTTCACCATTCCGTTAACTGCGCCGCCGTTCACCATCTCGCCATCAGCGCCGCCGTTCACCATTCCGCCAACTGTGCCGCCGATCACCATTCCGCCAACTACGCCGAGGTTCAACATTCCCGCAACCGCGCCGAGTTTCAACCCCCAATCTTCAGCGCCGAGGTATATCGTTCTGCCCTCCGCGCCGAGACCCGCCATTAGTACTGTACTGTGTTGTATTGAACTTCATCGACTTCTGAGCATGTGTTAAAACCTGGTTTCATAATTTAATAATTGCCTCTGTAATGCACGACCACTGTGCACCATCTTGACATGTATATAGATCGTAAATAAACGTTTAAACTTTAATATCTTCTGTCGACAGCCTCATTCCTGTGTTCCCGCATTTCCACTCTTCCTTGCGCACACCACCGAGGACGGCGCGTTACATTGGTGGCAGCGGTGGGATTCCAGTGCGTTCGTTTTTGGTGAGAACGAAGGAAGATGTCGGACACCAACCCGTTTGCGGAGGATATGACGAATGAGAAGCGTGCATGGTCGCTCCCCGATATTCAACGATCTGAGGTGGCTAAGTTCGACCCGTTACTGGAAGAGAGACCAGCGACTTATGCAGAAGAGGGAAGCCGTAACCGAAATAGATATAGACGGCACGACGAGATGTCAAGTCGAAATTTACTGACTGAACAGCCTACCACCGCACAAGTGAGAAGAAAGGCGCAAGACACGATACGGCAATCCGTCGGACAACCCTCCAATCGTCAACCAGATAGGTCCAGTATCCAAGCTCCAGCTGACTTTACTGCCCAAGGGCGAGAGTGGAGAAGCCAACGGACCATGTGGAGGGATGATGGTAGGCCGAGGGGAGATCCCATCCATCGACCGAATTGGGGAACCTCACTAACAGATTGACGGCTTACAGATGACGGTTTCACGAGAGACAGTGTACAGAGAGACGAATTACAGATACCGCTCTTCGAAGTCACAAAAGGGGCCGCGGTACGCTGAAGACAGGTGGGACATTGATGAAGAGAGGCCCTCTGCTATTAAAGGTACAACCTTGGGCCTGGAACGCATCGGCGATATAAAGGAGGGCTGGATAGTGCTGAGGAAAACCAGGTGTTAAGTGGAAGGGATTACCGCGTGATGCCAACATGGGAACGAGCAAATGATGGTGGGCAGTCTAGAAAGAGAGTACCGCAGAATGATGCATTTTCAGGTCACAGTAGAGGAGAAAGGGTACAGGCACCACCGTTTGATGGTTCCACCCCTTGGGAAGATTACATAGTTCATTTCGAGCTGATTGCAGAGCTGAATGGTTGGAACAAAAGAATGAAAGCGCTACAGCTTGCCGCGAGTTTGAGGGGGCCAGCTCAATCCATTCTAGCTGACTTGGAAGAGGAAAAGCGGCGCAATTATCAGGCAGTGGTGAATTCCCTTGAACAGCGATTCGGTAGAGCTAATCAGACTGAACTGTTCAGAGCACTACTAAGAAACAGGGCAAGGGAGCCAGGCGAAAGCATCCCGGAATTGGCTCATGATGTCCAGCCCCTTCTTGCAAGAGCTTACCCGAACGCTTCGACTGATATGAAAAACACCTTGGCGAAGGAATTTTTCGTTGACGCAATTGGGGACAGCGACAGTAGATAGAGAATCTATCAAGCTCGACCCAGAAATCTAGAAGAAGCTGTTAGCATCGCCGTCGAACTTGAGGCATTCGCCCTCGCCGAACAAAAGAAGGGGACTCAGAGGAAACTTGCGTTGAGAACGGTGGTAGAGCACAAGGAGCCATTGCGAACCGGGACAGACGAACCGAGTACTATCCTAGCAGCTGCGCTGTCGAAGGGATTCTCTGATTTGACTGCACATTTGACCGCCCTTTTACAGAAGGACCAGACAAAGAGCAGAAATGACGACAGATTGGATAGGTTAAAATCGATCAAGTGTTGGAACTGTGGAGAAACAGGCCACTTCAGAAGGAATTGCCCTATGCCTAAGAAATACGAGAGCCGACCGGATGGCGTAAAAAAGACGGAAAACGAGCAGAAGTCGGATTCGTAGGGCGGAGTCCGACTTTTCCGCAAGGTGAGCCCGCCATACCACTTTTTAGGAAGAGTGTCCGGTCCGTTGGTACCCGTGGTTTGTACGTGAATGGACATCTGGAAGGGGCGATGTGAGTTTCCTAGTCGACAGCGGGGCTGAGTTCACTGTAATGCAAACGAAGTTCTTTGAGCGACTGTGCGCGAAGAGGGACAAGGTCCTTGACGACGTTGCAGAGAATTTGGCGGTAGCGGACGGTAGACCACTGCATAGTATAGGACGTGGTAGATTCCTGGTAAAAGTGGGGCAACTAGAAGCGATGCATGATATTTGGGTGGCAGATATAGACGCTGATGCACTTCTTGGGTACGACTTCTTACAGAGATTCGATTGCACGATAGCCGCTGGAAAAGGGGAGATGACCATTGGTGGACTACAGCAGAGTACCGCTGAGGAATAGCTTGTTGGGTGCAGAGTTGTCTTAGCCAGGACGGTGGTTGTTCCTGCCTCGAGCGAAGGGATGGCGACGGCCCGAGTCCCAGACTGGAAAATGCAAGGAGAATCTGCTGTTGTGGAGTGTAGCGAGAAGTTTCTCGAGAAGCACCCCGTGATGATCGCTAGGACCATTGTGGACACCAATGCAGAGACCATACCTTTACGACTAATGAATCTGACGATCAGACCCCTATCACTTTACGAAGGCAGTACTGTTGGTGAATGTTTTTCTGCAGAAGAAATAGGCCTTAAAGAAACGACAGTTGCCCGTCGTACGACCAGGGAGAGAAGCGTTGTAGAATGCAAGGATAAATATGCGACTCTGGACGAACATTTGCAGAAGCTAGCAGAGAAGAGCTCTGCCTACCTTGGTGACGCGGAAGCGATTATGGTGAAAAAACTTCTGGCCGATAATGCAGACGTCTTTGCCCGATGTAAAGGGGACCTTGGGCGCACTGACTTGGTCAAACATACAATCGACACCGGAACTTCTAGGCCAATTCGACAGGCCCCGCGTAGCATCCCGATACACCGCAAGGAAGGGGCCGAGAAAGAAGTAGAAAGAATGCTAGGTCAGGACATCATTGAACCTTCATCAAACCCATGGGCATCGCCAGTTGTACTGGTCCGGAAGAAGGACGGATCGACTAGGTTCTGCGTGGATTACCGAAAGCTTAATGACATAACCGAGAAAGATTCTTACCCTTTGCCCCGCATAGATGACACTCTAGACGCACTTGCTGGGTCGCAGTGGTTTTCAACCCTCGATCTGGCAAGTGGCTACTGGCAGGTGGAAGTGGAGCATAAGGATCGCCCCAAGACAGCTTTCGTGACTCATGATGGCCTGTTTCAGTTCAAAGTATTGCCATTTGGCTTGTGTAACGCCTCTGCTACTTTTGAACGGCTCATGGAAAGGGTCCTGCAATGGCAAACTTGTCTTCTCTATCTGGATGATGTTATTGTCTATGGGAATTCATCCGACAAAACGATGAAAAGGCTCACCGAAGTATTTGGGAGACTGAGAGAGGCAAGACTGAAGCTTAATCCCGAGAAGTGTAATCTATTCCAGCGTGAAGTTAACTACCTCGGTCACATTGTATCTGGGAGCGGTATTGCCCCAGACCCCGAGAAAATTAAATCTGTGGTAGAGTGGCCTACTCCCTGCTCCGTCACCGAAGTTTGAAGTTTTGTGGGCTTATGCTCTTATTATCGCCGTTTTGTGAAAGGATTTTCACAGTTTTGTACTCCCCTGTTTCGCTTAACAGAAAAGGGCAATAGGTTTAATTGGAATGAAGATTGTGAAAATGCGTTTAGAACGCTAAAGCAGATACTGACGACTGCACCGGTCTTAGCCTACCCAGAACCTGATGGATTGTTCGTCTTGGACACCGACGCTATCGAGTTTGGTTTAGGAGCAGTGCTTTCTCAGCGAAAACAACGGTCGACCCAGGAAAACGTTGTCACCTACTTTAGTAAGGCTCTATCGAAGACAGAACGAAAATATTGCGTTACGCGCAAAGAGTTACTGGCAGTGGTTTCATCCGTAAAACATTTTCACCACTACCTGTATGGAACCAAATTCGTTGTCCGTACTGACCATGCTGCTTTGAGGTGGTTGACCAACTTTCGAAACCCCGAGGGGCAACTGGCTAGATGGCTAGAAACCCTTTCCACTTATGATTTCCAAAAACAGCACCGTCCCGGACGACTGCACGGCAACGCAGACGCACTATCTAGACGGCCGTGTGCCCCATGCAGGGAGTGCGAAAGGGCGGAAACAAAAGATTCGGGACGAGGATGGGATGAATAAATGGGCACCTCTGGTCATGTTTTCACCATTGTTGATGGTAAGAACAGGTCTGGCCAAGATAAGCACGACGTGAATACCGAGAATAATTTCTCAGATACGCCAGGAGCCTGGTTTCACAAATGAACGCATCAGGAATTACGTGAATGGCAGATCAATGACAAGGATATAGGACCTGTTCTAATGTGAAGGAAGTACAACATTCTAGACCTGATTGGGCCCAAATAGCAACGGGAAGCACCGCTCTAAAGAACTACTGGAGTCAGTGGGAACGGCTTGTGCTGAAGCAAGGGGTACTTTACCGAAAATTTGAATCTGACACTGGAAAATCTGCTCTACTGCAACTACTGGTACCGGAAAGGATACGTGAGGACATTTTAAGAGGCGCACATAACCATAGGCTATCTGGACACCTAATGGCGAAGAAGAAATTGAGTCGTATTCTCGGAACGTTCTACTGGAGCGGATATCGAAACCATGTTCGAAATTGGTGTAGAAGCTGTGACCATTGTGCGGCTAGAAAAGGACCCGGGAAGAAGTTGGATGCAAAGATGAAGCAATACGGCGCAGGCCATCCATTGCAAAGATGAGCCATGGATATCATGGGTCCACTACCAATTTCAACCAGAGGTAGTCGCTACATACTAGTTGTCGCTGATTATTTTACAAAGTGGACGGAAGCGTATGCGATAGCTGACATGGAGGCGCAGACCGTTGCTCGAACTCTAGTGGAGGAGTTTATATGTCGCTATGGGATCCCAGAATAGTTACACACTGATCAGGGCCGACAGTTCGAGTCCGAACTGTTTAAGTGTATGTGCCGCTTGCTGGACATAAAAAAGACTAGGACAACGCCTTTCCACCCCAATCTGATGGAATGGTGGAGAGGTTCAATCGGACACTCGAGGACATGCTTTCTCTAGTAGTATCAGAAAATCAGAAAGATTGGGATTCGTGGCTGCCATATATGTTAATGGCATATCGCTCCGTCGAACATGAGAGCACAGGTTTCCCACCTGCGGAATTGATGTTTGGACGAGCAATAGATCTACCTCTCACATCGCAACTGCCTAAACCTCCCATGGACCCAGATGCTCTAAACCAATCGTTCCCGAAATATGTAGCACAACTAGAAGAAACTCCCCGAAGTGTGCATGAATTTACCAGAGAGCGCCTAAAGGTAGCGAGCAATAAACAAAAAAAGTTTCACGACCGAGGAGCCAACTCGCGTGAGTTTGCCGTCGGAGATATTGTGTGGCTGTTAAACCAAAAAAAAAAGGAAAAGGGCATTTCACCTAAGTTACAGAAGCGTTGGGTTGGGCCCGGGCGAGTTATTGATAAGATAACGGACGTGGTCTATAGGGTACTGATGGGACCTAAGAGAAAGCCACAAGTGCTGCACCATAACCGTTTATGCAGTTACAAAGGCGACGACCCCCCTCTTTGGCTTTTACGCCCTGCTAAAGAAGGCTCAGATCAAATAGAGTCACAGCAGATTGTTTATTCCCTAGAAGAACTCAAATAGTTGATTGTGTAGCTGTACCACGCACCTCTCGTCTCTGGAGGAAAACAGCTAAAACTAGATAGACTGTCCCTTTAAGTTACGCACCAGCCAGAAATGTAAATATCCCCATAAATGATTGGAAAAAGTCCGCAGCGTTGGAGGTCATCGTTAGGTGTGAAGGCTGTAGATATAGATGTAAATGTTTACAAATACTTTGTTTGTGACGAAAAACAAAAGGTTGGCCAGAAAACTTTGCCCTTCATCAACCCCCATTTTTAATTGATATCTGTCAGCAAGACACCAAACCACCACCAAGGTACCACGGCTAGCGCTAGCAAAGGCTGAACTAAATCTGGAACAAAGACTTCTTATGTCAAGCCCACACGGAGTTTTGACTACCGGAATCCCCCTCCTCGTAAGCTACCTGCCTAGAATAAATCACTGTTTTTGGATCTACCAGTTAGTGAATTGTTTTGTCTGAAGACAGAGTATTTTTGACATTTCCTTGATTTGCTTCCGCAGGAGCAGTATATTTCAAACCTTTATTTGCCGGGGAGACGTTAGACTTAATATTGTTTATCTTATGTGCTGTAAAGTGCATTGAAGGATCAACTTGCCAATCGAAACTGTAAAGACTACCAACGCCTGCCATGTCGAAAATTTACGACCAAGAGGTTCGAAGAAAATGAGTAAGGGGAGCAGCCAGACAGAGGGAGAGGAACGACTCACTAACCTATGCTACTACGGAGAACATCGCGCTGGAGACGGCGAGCCGCGAGAGACGCGTCGCGAGACAGTGCGCCGCAAGTTAGATTCCGCCAAAGCGACGAAGCTTCGTTCGGACCTTGTTCTTTTTTTCTGTTGGACGATTTTACATGTACTGGCTGATTTTGTTATGTATTATGATTGCCTTTGGAAACCACACGTTAACTCATATGATTTGCGAGACGGAAGTTGATCACCATTCTAACGTAAGTGCTTTAGTTACGTGGTTTGAACATTAAGCTTCACTATAAACGCATGTTGTAAATAATTTTCACACTTTATACTGGACACTTTGATTTTTCCTTATGTTTGTTTAGTTTAGAGGACATCTGTTATAGGATGGACGCGTCATAGTATTCATGCTTACGACTCTTTTCCAAGTTGCTAAGTACAGCGATCAAACGGTATGTGTGTACTATATTTTCTTTTAAAAGAGCTTAGTTAAATGCGGGACGCATTTCATTTTCGGGTGGGAAAGATGTAACGACACGTCAAAGCTCCTTGTTTGTCGTAAGCGTTAACATGTATTTTCTCCAATCAAAGGTTCAAACTTGGGTTGATTCTTTACAATATTAGACGCTTTACGGGAATTGTTTGTTAGATAAAATCTTATAAGGGGTGTCACTTGCTTAATTTATGAACAACTGTTAAGGGGGAACTCTCTCATGTTTCCCGACTTTGGAGGTCACTGATTAGGACGTCTAGGTCAGATTCCAGGGGCCAAAAATGTTAGGTCTGGGTAAATCTTAACCAGCACACATGTCGTATTTAATCGTGTTTTATTGGTTGGTGGTTGTAGACTGGGCGTGGCTTATGTTTCTAATAGGGTTAAGTGTATGTTCACACGTTGTAGGTATAGGAAGGAGTTTCTGTTTAAAAGCAACTGCGGGCTCGGAGTTAAGTGAGGAGGACGATTCTGACCATGAGTTAGGAGAAGAACGAGTCATTTATTGGCGCAAACAGCGGTGGACCAGCCCAGGAAGTCGGATCGGACGACGAGTACCAAAATAATCTAGAAGACTAGGTTCAACATTCCGTCAACTGCGCCGCCGTTCACCATTCCCGCCATCTGCGCCGCCGTTCACCATTCCCGTCAACTGCGCGGCCTTTCACCATTCCGCCAACTGCGCCGCCGTTCACCATTCCCGTCAACTGCGCCACCGTCTACCGTTCCGCCATCTGCGCCGCCGTTCACCATTTCCGCCATCTGCGCCGCCGTTCACCATTCCGCCAACGGTGCCGCCGATCACCATTCCCGCCATCTGCACCGCCGTTCACCATTCCGTCAACTGCACCGCCGTTCACCATTCCCGCCATCTGCGCCGCCATTCACCATTTCCGCCAACTGCGCCGCCGTTCACCATTCCGTTAACTGCGCCGCCGTTCACCATCTCGCCATCAGCGCCGCCGTTCACCATTCCGCCAACTGTGCCGCCGATCACCATTCCGCCAACTACGCCGAGAGTCAACATACCCGCAACCGCGCCGAGATTCAACCCCCAATCTTCAGCGCCGAGGTATATCGTTCTGCCCTCCGCGCCGAGACCGGCCATTAGTACTGTAATGTGTTTTATTGAACTTCATCGACTTCTGAGCATGTTTTAAAATTCTGGTTTCGTAATTTAATAATTGCCTCTGTAATGCACGACCACTGTGCACCATCTTGACATGTATATAGATCGTAAATAATCGTTTAAACTTTAATATCTCCTGTCGACAGCCTCATTCCTGTGTTCCCGCATTTCCACTCTTCCTTGCGCACACCACCGAGGACGGCGCGTTACAGTACGAAGCAAACATGTCTGGGAGGTAAATGCTCCTTAAAAGGTCAGTCCCTGTTCACTTATGCACATATTACATGACATCACGTTCACGTCAATACATGTGTCCAAATGCTTCAAAACATGCCTGTTCTTTTCATTGTTGATGTTGGGTCTGGAAAATAACCATTTCATCCTTAAATTAAAGTCTTGAATTTAAATATATATCAACACGTACTGAGGGAATCATGACACAATCCAACACAACCGTAAAATAGAAAAGGTGTTTCTGGAGGGATTTCTCAACCAAGGCTTCCTATACAATTGAGTTTTCTCCTGGCAGCTTGAATCCAGTGTAATGACCATTGGCTGGAAACTCACTTCTGATCCTTTGGACTGCACATGATGGTAGCACAACCCTGACGTGTCTTGCTAGGAACCCCCGGCACCTTTGAACCTGTTGACCGTAGGCTTATGTATCAGTACTTCCTGAAATTTTGTTTATGAAAGTTCAATATGTATTAATGTTGGCCCATGATGTCCACAATAACAAGCAGGAATACAATGTACAGTTATGGTTACATTTTTGTGAATTTACATCTCCCATGTTTCATGAAACGTTCTTCGTTTCAGACAATTGATCTTCAAAACTCCAGGCCTAAGTACTAGCCTAATAATGAGTATAAAATGGCACATATGCCTACCTAACGTGGCTGCATAATGCAGTTTACATCCCCTAGCCAACCTTTCAGTATTCAACCAACCCTACTAGTAGTAGTACTACGCAGCTACTGTTCATGTATGATGTACTCTCATTAGCAGCACCGGGGTAGTACATTATATATCCAACACACTGTACATATGGGTTGAAATGATTCGATGGTTGTAAGTCACCGTAACACAACGCACAAGACGGTTTAGTCAGTTCCGCGAATTCCAACGACACATGCACAGAAATGGACTGGATTTTGTTAGTATTTTTCTTCGTTACAAAATTCTTACCACGTTGTATGTCCCTTGCAATAGTTCTGAACGGTTTCTTCTTCGATATGTGTGGAGCTGCAATTTCGGCTCGTTTAACAGGCTCGAACTGATACGGTTCTATGCTTAACACTAGTAACAGTAACACCTCGGGTCCACCCTCAACGTTCGGTTCAATATTGGCATGATCATCGCCTTCACTCTCTGGTTCGATTATGAGAAAGGGCTTCCTAATTCTAGCCCAATTTTATGCCTGATGAAGAACCACTATCACTTTGAACTTCGGTTGCCGCATTTGGTTCTAAATCTACCATTCCACTGTAAATTTAGATTTTTATTTCGCGCTTACTTGATATCCCTTTTTGGTTTCGACGATAATCGTAACCTATGCATTCATGCAGGCGAAGAGTGTGTGTGTGTGACGCCTGGCTTGTAAACACGGTTTCTCAAGTAGGGAAGCTTGGACCAATCTAATATTTGGTGTATATGAGTACCACATTGAGTAGATGTTCCCTATTT
The DNA here is from genome assembly GCA_020650975.1 of Apostichopus californicus. Lineage (NCBI taxonomy): Eukaryota > Metazoa > Echinodermata > Holothuroidea > Aspidochirotida > Stichopodidae > Apostichopus > Apostichopus californicus. The sequence continues at coordinate 13,428 of JAIPMN010181562.1, forward strand.
TTTTTGGTGCCTGTGAAGGTCACCAAAGGTCAGTTAGAGGCTAAAAACCAATATATTAAAACAAGCAATAACTCCCATTGACAGGGTCCGACATGGTTGATATTTTGGGAGTAGTTGTGAATGGGGTAAGGGATCGTTTCAAAACATAACGTTCATGTGATCCAAGGTCAACAAAGGTCAATCAGGGGTCAAAAACTAGTATTTTTGCAGTAACTTGAGAACAAAATGTCCGTCAAGGTTGGGAGTTACGCTATTGTAATCCAGGAGTCGACCCGCATCTAGCTGACCTTTGACCTCAGGTTGACCTCCGGTGACCTTTATCAGTTTTTGGGTTAATTGATTTTTCGTGGCCATAATCGGATCTCAAAGGTACCTTCCGATCAAAATGGTCCATGGTTGACCCCTGTGCGACCTTCGTGTGCGAAGTTATCAGAGGTCATTTTTTTAATAAGTACAGTTAGGATGGTCGCACAGACTTGTTATGTTGCTTTTTGGAATCAGCGTGTCAAACTACATCTGACCGCAAGGTCAAAAGGTCAAAGGTCAAATCTTGAAAAATATGCTCATTTTAGGAGATACGGGGAAAAACAAAAAAAGTTCGTCAATATTTTGATATATGATAGAGCTCTTTGTGCCATATATAGGAAACCCACTCCCGCTTCAACCGGACACCCAGTTCTCAAGTTATGAGGGGCCAAAGGTTGGTTTTGATACCTTTCTAGCAATAACATTATGTTTGTACATTGTAGGCCCAACAAATTTTGGGACAGAGTGCACATCATCGAGAGCAACATTTTTGATAAAAACCATCAGGTCATCCAAGGTCATTCAAGGTTGATTATGTGCAAAAAACTGCCAACTTATGCTAATTTTTGCAACAACTTCTAGTCACGAAGTCTGACATGGCTGGTTTATTAGGACAAGTTGTAAATGAAGTAGGGGCACATTTTCTAAAATAACCGTGATGTGATCCAAGGTCACGAAAGGTCATTTATGGGTCAAAATGTTTTTTTTTCTCAATAACTTGTGAAACTACCACTGACAGGGTCCGACATGATTGATATTTTGTGACTGGTTGCGAATAGGGCAAGGAATCGTTTCCAAACATAACGGTAATATGATCCAAGGTCAACAAAGGTCAATTATGGGTCAAAAACTAGTATAATTGCAATAACTTGAGAACCAAATGTCCATCAAGGTTGGGAGTTACGCTATTGTAATCCAATAGTCGACCTGCTTTTGGGTGACCTTTGACCTCGAGTTGACCTCCAGTGACCTGTATTAGCTTCTTTCAAGTTGATTCTTTGAAGTTTCGTGGGCATGTTCCAATCTAAATTGTCCATAAATTGACTCCTCTGCAACCTTAATGTGCGAAGTTATTAGAGATCAAGGTTTGGTTTGGTTTTGTAATACTTGGTGTGTGGATTCATAACATTGAGTACAAGAACCCTATTGTTTTTGATGGAGGTGTGTATAACCACCTACAGTAGACTGACCTGTGTTATCATGCCATAGCGTTATTGTAACAGCTAGTTCTGGTTATACTAACAAGCAGAACCTAAATGCATTTTGCATTCTGGTTTTTTGTGTATTTATGTTCACTCGTCGTATATGTTCGGAGGAAACAGCGAGAGCAAATGGTGTTCCTAAGATGACGTCACATGACATCATAAGATTTGGAAAAAATTTCGGGCGAACGAACTTTTCAAGCCCCTAAGAGGGTAAATTAATTCTCAATTTTCGACTGGAAAAATCAATTTTTTACTGGCAGAATGGTTGATATATGTTCTAGAGAACATGCTTAGATGGATCCGAAAAAGATAGGACTTTGAAATTTTCGTGTCATGGCCACTTTAAGGTAATGTATCATATCGCTATAGTGTATAAATAATCCTTGGAATTCCCTAAAAAGTTTCCTATTGCGACCTATTGCGACATCCACACGTAAACAAAAAAGTAAGGAACCAGAACAGCCCTGTTTAACTGATAAGTTGCGAAATATTTCGGTAATAACACCCGACACAAAAGTGAGAAAAAATATCATGTTTACTCTGTACTCGTAGTTGAAAGAAACTTCGACAATTGACTGACGAATATTGACTACTCATTCTTGTTTACACGGGGCAATTTATTATATCGCTATAGGGTATAAATAATCCTTGGAATTCCCCAAAACGTTTCCTTTTGCGCCATCCATGCGTAAAAAAAGGTAAGAAACCAGAACAGCCCTGTTTTACTGATAAGGTCAAAAAACGTTCATTGTTGTATAAAGGATGTTTTGCAACCTTCTTGGTTGTATGAAATACAAAAACTGCCAAAGCTCCAGACGACCTTAGCCGCCATGCAAACTGCTTCAGCTAAGGAAAACCGCAAGGTACCATACAGCTGTGAAAATATAATACATAGCGAAACTCTCTGTCAATAAAAGGAAGCGAGACTTGTTCGTTAATATCCTGTTTGAAAAACACCAGCTGACATGAAACAATAAACCAGACTGTTAAGAGCAGGTTAATTTAGACCTTATTAGAACAAGGTAAAGGAAATTTTAACCCAGCAACAATCCATCAACTTCCCATCTGTAATATATTTGAAAGTAAACAAATGGATTGCCAGGTACAAAATGTTACCGGATGATACCTATTGGAATCAACTCTGTATATACTCCAACCTCTCTCCAGCCAATTGGAACAATTTCCTAATGCTATGACCTCTCTAAACCGTCCTGCCATATCGTGATTCAAAGCATTCGTATTGACAGTAAAAAGAATATACAATTACTATAAATATGCATTTGAATCACGTATTCCATTCACCTTGTTCCCTCATCCAAGCGACAATCGGTTGAAAGTAGTATATGTAGCCTACAACGGGTGAATGTTCATAAATTATATCAATCCAGATATTGGTTTGAGGTCATCATAACGCATTGACGTAGCCAGGAATTTGAAAGGGGGGGGGGGAGAGCACATTTTGAGATTGATATGGGGGAGGGTTCTAAGGGGAGGGGGTGTCCCCCTCCCGTATGAGATATTTTGAACAATTGAAGGTCCTTAGATGCATCCTGGTGCAATGTTTTGCCAGTTTCATAATTATCATACGATATCATATTATTAGCAGATTTTGTTTCCTTTTTGAATTCTTTAACATGTTCTAATACATATTATATCAGAAATACAAACATAGTACCCTTTTACATTTTTTTCAGTAGGATGATTCTTGTTTATTGTTCAATGTCTGGACTTTAATACATTTGACGAACTTAACTGATGGACAATATAAACTTTCATATTTTGTAAGACAGCATGATGTGCAGTGGCCTAAAAACAAATATCGTTATCGCAATGTATTAGCAGTGTAATAATTATTAATAGGAAGTTCGTATCACGTAAGATTACTAGCTTAGCTTCATAACATGTTGTTCGTGGCAACAACTTAGGACGAATCATAGAAAGGATGATAACGAACCTTGTCGACGTCTATGGTAGGCTATACGGGAAATAATTGCTGATTTAAAATCCGTACGAATTTAAAATTATACCGTTATTAATTCTATTTAATACTGGCATTAATTCTCAGCCAATCACCATGCAGCTTCATATACCGGTATTAAATAGAATAAATACCGGCAATAAATAAAATTAAAACCGGCATTAAATAGAATTAATACCGGCATTCAATAGACCATATTTGTTAGTTGGCACTGCAACTTTAGTTGCGCTACAAAGTAATATGCAATGTTAATAACAAGTTTCCAGCTATTGTGCCAGGCGTGAAACTTCCCCCGTTAGTTCATGCAGAGACACTGATGCGACATTGTACTCGTCTTCATTCAGGAGTCTTCCAAGCTTTGCATAGCGTAATGCTCTTCGAAGATTAACAAACCGGTTCAAAGCATTGCGAACTGGTAAACATCGGATTGTGTGGGATTGGGAGTCACCATTAGTCAATAACTTACAAGTATCGTTCGCTTCTCGACGAAAATCACGCAGAATTTGTACTTAAAACAAATGTCTGCATGTCTTGCAACGGTTTCACATGACACATTTGAACATATAGTAACCAACTAAATTATTAATAGCTAAACAAATAGCAATCAACACTTTCGGATATAAAAAAGAAGAAAAGAAGGAATTTTGGCTACTTACGAGAGAAGAACCAGTAGCCTCAGATTTTATGTTCCGTGCGCTACCAACTATTCAACTCTATGTTTGTAGCTGTTTCTTGAATCATTTCTCTCTACCATCTTTTACTGCACCATGACCACAAATTCTATAGATTTCGGGTGGGTATCACCTATCATTATAATCTCCCACGCAAGCCCCGTTTTTCAAGCCTTGTTCTAAGCTGGTTCACTTTTACTTTTTCAGTTCCTTCTTTACAGTATAAGCCTAATACATACACACAGACCAGGGCATTAAGGAAAACTAATTAAGTTCATCGGAACGGTTTAAAAGGTCATATCTGAAAATATACAGCCTCACTTTAGCGAGAGCCGCCCCATAGATTTTGCGTAGGCGAAAGAAGTTGCCACGTATACCAGGGTACCTATTCAAAGAATTTCGGTACCATTATTTAAGAGAACAATGGTAAAGTTCTAACCGCGAAAACCCAACCTACATCTGTTCAGCCCTGGAAGGAATACTTTGTGTAGAAAAAAATTACTGAACAAAGGTGGAAATGTTTGCATCGGCACTCAGTACATAAATGTGAATATATGACCACGTACTGCTTGTACATACAACGGTAAGGTAATGATATTGGGTTCGTTAACACAAAAACGTGAAGGAAAAATGTTTCGTGTTAGAACACCAATACACTTAAGGTGGCTAAAAAACCTCCTAAATAATTTCTTAAGGCAATTCCTTCATACCTTTAGTCATAATTTGCAAATATTCAACAACTTAAGGAGTTCTGATACAAGTTTGCTGTTATTGCTGTTAAGTGTTTTGCAAAGAATTTCACATAACACCAGTTGGGTGTGGAAACTAGATGCTCTTTCAACCTTAGATTTTTATTGCGTTAAAGATCGCTTTGTTTAGTCAGTGTAATGGAGTAATAGCGACATTTTTCTCATACCAATTTGCTTAAAGACAAGATAAATAATTGGGAAAATGAACGAATTGCGCTACTCGAGTAGCGGTTTATAGTAGCAGTGAGGTACTGTAAAGGATTAGGACTCGCGCACACCTAGCTACGTTACGGTATATGCCGAGTACTAGAGGTACCAGATGCCAAGCTTTCTTCGTAAAGGTATTTTGGCAGATGTTTTAAGTTTATTTGTTTGAGAGACTACACGGTAAGCCTAGCTGCTTATTTATGATTCTCCGACATGTTTTACTTCGTTCATCACTTACTTTTGGTGAAAAAGTTTAAATTTCATACTGCACAGAAACATAATTTTCCAATGAGCAGTTATGTAGCTCCATGTATTTGCCTAAGTGCCTAACCTTTATTCATAGAAAGTATTGATGTTGTAGATCTATACTATGGAGACTTGAACAGCAGTCATAGTAGCGACTGAATTTTGGGTTTTGGAGAGTAGATTTTTAGTCACGGTCTCCAAATAGTGAGTACTTTTAAAAATATTTCAGTATCGAGGGCTGCAAACCTTTACAACATGATTTCTCATGGTGTACATTTTGGAGACTTTTCATACATGGTATATGGATTTGCCATATTAAGTACAAGAATCCTGTTGCTTGTGAGGTCAAATCTCATTAGAGGTCAAACCCTGAAAACCCTTATACATGATTTACTTCGAATGGGAATCGTGCATACTTCTCATACTTGGTGTGTGGATGCATCACATTGAGTACAATACACATTGAGTACAAATTGAGGTGTGTATTGCCACGTACCGTAGACTGACCTGTGTTTACCATACCATAGTGTAATTGTACATCAAAATTGTGGTTCGGGCCATTTATATTGCAACAGCTATTACTGGTTAACAAGCAGAAGTCGAGTTTAATGAAGTCATCTAAACCTCACCTCCACTTAAGGTAATGTATCATATCGATATGTGTATAAATAATCCTTGGAATTCCCCAAAAAGTTTCCTATTGTAACCTATTGCGACATCCACGCGTAATCAACTAGTAAAGAGCCAGAACAGCCCTGCTTTAACTTATAAGTTTTGGTAATAACACCCGACAAAAAATGAGAAAAATCAGGAAAAACAGGAATAAAATATCACGTTTACTCTATACTCATAGTTGAAACTTCGACAATTGACTGATGAATATTTACTATTTCATTCATGTTTACAAGGTACACCACATAAGGTAATGTATTATATCGCTATACTGGGTATAAATAATCCTTGGAATTCCGCAAAAAAGTTTCCTATTGCGACCTTCACGCGTAAGCGAAAAGTAAGGAACCAAAACAGCCCTGTTTTACTGATAAGGTCGAAAGACGTTCATTGTTGTATGGAGGATGTTCTACAACCCCCC
>JAIPMN010181562.1:19892-30407 GCA_020650975.1 Apostichopus californicus
CAACCCCCCCCCCCCCCTTGGTTGTATGAAATAAAAACTACTAAAGCTTGCAAACTGCTTCAACTAAGGATCAACGCAAATATACCAGACAATTGTGACAATAAACAGTCACTGAAAATATATACAAAGCGAAACTCTCTGGCAAAAAAAAGAATGCGAGATTTGTTCCTTAATATCCTGTTTGAAAAACACCAGCTGACATGAAACAATAAACCAGACTGTTAAGAGCAGGTTAATTTAGACCTAATTAAAACAAGGTAAAGGAAATTTTAACCCCGCAACAATCCATCAACTTCCCTTTCTAATAGATTTGAAAGTAAACAGATCTCACTTTAATACACAGAATGGATTGCCAGGTACCACATTTTACCGGATGATACCACTGTCCAGTATTGTTAGCTTAATCCACGTCACAAAGCATTGTGAATTTAACCGTATCCATTCGCCAGTCAAAGCCCTACCAGATCCAGGTTTAATGCATCTATATGCAGTTTTCACTAGCTGCATAGAAACAGCATTCTTCAATATCCTGATCACCTAGGCAGTCCCTTTACAGTTTGCCTTAGATATTCTAGTATACTCATGTTGGTAGCCGTACCATTCCACCGAGCCTATCACAAACAATGCCTTGAGTGGATCTAGAAATACTATTTGGTTTTGTCTAGAAACAGCATATTAATGAGACAAATTGTTTTGCAGATACACATCCATGTCGGTAGGCATACAACCACAAGTTCTTCTGCAAGTGATTCCTCCAATGGGTCTAGCAGCACTATTATGTTTCCTTAGGATAGCGTACTTCAGTGTTTGTATTACTAACATATATAGTTCTTTGAAGCTACTCTCTGATATTAACCATTTTGGTAGCCAACCCTATACTATCTCCCACAATTTATACCTCCGATGGTATAGTTGCAAGACTACAAGGTAAGAAACATTGGGATAAGATAGGTCAGTGTTCTATTGTTTAGGTCCACCAAAGATGCCTCACATATACTACCATTCGTTTCCAAATTTGGTAGCCCCCGGCAACAATCTCTTGAGCAGTTCCCACCTCCAGCGACTGACTGAAGATGGAAACTTTCGTTGTGTGACTTGCTGTGATAACAGTCCATGTGATAGGTGTCACACACTTCCATATGCTTCCACGTTAACAGTCACAGCAACCATGATAAGTTTCCATGATAAACCCCTGCTCATGATATTGATTTCCAGGCCATAATGAGACCAGATCCTGCTTTGTGTGCATTTCTAAATTGAATAGTCCATGCAGCAGAAACCTTACTTTACAAAATCGAGCAATCTTGATGCTTCCCTGATATAATACTTCTACATTGATTCTTGAAAAACTAAGAGGTTAGCATACGAAAGCATCCTTCAGTGTCTATCTGGCAGTCCATCAAAAGTTTGCACAGACCTCCATCTTGGAAGCTATTTCAAAATACAACCAGTTCACTGTAATTTGACTGGGACAAACCTGTTTCCTTCTGGAGAAGTAACGAGAAAAAGAAGAGAAAATGAGACATGTTGATTAATAAATAGCAATAGATAATGCCTTATAGCCACAAATAAGATACAACAATCCTAAAAAGTTACATAGGATATAAATTCATGTCCACTCTGGGTTACAGACCAGAGTTTGTCAATCTTTTCCACGCCAATAACCCTCAGGGACAGTACAGAAATGTTCAGTGACCCCCCCCCCCCCGACTAAGTTAGTATCACCACCAACCTTAACCACGTCATGGATGGGGCTGGGTTCCGAAAACTGTTATCTTTTTTTGTCCCACTTTCAGACTTATTCTGTCTTAAAAGTGTTTATTAGTTAGTTCTTAATATACTGGCTTACCTGTTAGGCTTTTGTAGACCCCAATCTTTCAGCAGACCACTTCCCTGACATATGCACACTCTATTGTGTATGGTTGTCCCTTTGCTCCTTATTTCCAACAATCATAGACTTGCCAGTACATACCACAGTACTAACAGCTACTGTAGCTTGCTATGTAAACACGTACACCCACACATACTCATCCACATGCGTGACTGCATAGGTTACGATTATCATCAAAACCAAACATTTACCAATCATTTGCATGTGTCTCAAAACTCCAAATCTACAATTTGACCTGAAACGAATCGATGCAGAATACAAACTGCATAATATAGATAATGGAAGGTTGTATGACGATTCACTTCAAAAGAAATAACTATCCAAATTTCATTTGGAATAACTGATTATATCTAAATATTAATATGTGACTGATCCATTCGGATATTGATACTTTAAATGATTATCTTTATTGATTGGAAAGCTGCGACGCCTTCTGTTCCGTACTTGTCTCGATTTGTGTCAAGGCTTTTTCTTAACAAAGGCCTACTAACGGGAGGGAGAAGGGTGTTCTAAAAGTTTGATAAGATCTGGTTTTATAAATGTTTGGTGTGACTTCACGCTGAATGTATACAAACGTTGAGGCCTGCTAAACTGATGTATGTAATTGATCACTTCCTTTATATTAACTGTTACTTTTGTTTCTCTCAATTTACAGATTAAACCACCATCTTTGTTGTCATGATCATCATTGGTCATCTGGTCATGTCATCTTGTCATCCTTTCGGGAGATATCTTTACAGTCTAGCAGCAATGTGACGGAATAAATCTGTGTCCTTGCAAATCTGTGTTTTGCTCATATTTACGATGGTTCTCGTTGGCTTAGAAGATCCATGAATTCACTACAATGGCATATATTGTGACTGTCGCACATTTGGGGCTATGGGATTATTACGACAACGTAGGGAGCATTCGTTGGGCCTCAATGTAACACTTATCCCAGTTTGCTCCTCCAACGTAAAAATACTTACTTTGCAATCCTTTATTGTTATCTCATTTCTACACGTTGTGTACAGGTGATGTGATGTTGTACTCTATGAACATGGTTTAATGGAAAAATGGTACTTAAATTGCTTCCCACCTCACACTTCCAGAGGCACTGACTGGAACATTGGTAGGCTGGTCTGACTTAGGTACACGCGAGTAACAGAAGAACATGGGGGTCAAAGGTTAATGTGTGTGCGCACGCACCTTTTTGTATTCTGACTGAGACTTGAATAAGGTATTCCAAGTCCTTAGACATCATTTGAAAATAATCTACAATAATAAAGGTCACGTAAACAAAGGAGATCGAAAGTCAAACTTGGCCAATGTTGTACGGAAACATAATATAAGAAGCATGCCTCTTAACTGCACTAGATAATTTTTCCTTTCCTGATATCTGCCTAATTCTACCTTCAAAATTTTCAGAAGCCTCGTTTCCATAGGTTCCAGAGTGGACTTGTACTGAGCATTCTCAACAGTTCAGTAGTTGTTGAACGATACCTCTTGGTACATATGATGTGGAATATGATGATGTGTTGTCCAGGGTAAAGGCCCGGTCACACTATACCGATATTTTATCGGAATACTATCCGATTTCCCCGGAGGAATCGAAACAGCCAGTTTTTCGTTCGGGTCTTCTAGCCACAGTGATAAAGGACCTTATTTGTTATATGTTGAGCCATTCCAATGTGGAATAGCCCTCTCCTAACTTTTGATATTGACTCCGTTTCCTTTTATCGGATAGCTATCCGATTTCTCTTCCGATTTTTATCGTTTTTCGATGTGACGTCACTTCAGATAGTAGTCCGTTCCAGAACCCCTCAGATTTGGAGTAGGTATCGAATATTCTACTGCATTCATTTCATTCACTACCACAAACCTCACTCTACGGCCTAAAAAACGGAAAAATCGGACCGTATTCCGATAAAATATCGCTGTAGTGTGACCGGGCCTTAATATTGTTTATACGCCTTGAGCACCGTTATCGATGGATCTGTCTGCGCTCTTCAAATCCTCAATATTTTTAATATTATTATTAAGTTTACCGTATAAATCTGCTTAATCGGTGAAATAATCTGCAAGAGTCTCAATTGACGTTTCACTGTGTTAATTTTAACCATTTCGTTTCCGGCATTGTAGATTTAAATTGCGATTGAAAATTGGTAAGAGTTTGAATTTAATACGGCAACTACAGTGCCTATCAGTGTATATAACACAGCACTCGAATTTAGGGGAACACGCAAAGTTACCGTATACCACCATATATACCATTTTGGTGAAGGACTCTCTGAATTGCCCCTCCCACACCCCACCATTGTGAATTCTTAAAAAAATCCCTCTTCCCTACTAAGTACTATTACGTAATTCGTTGGAATCGGACCACGATGAGCGAGAGTAATTCAATCTGCTTCTTCAGTTTCACGATCTATAATATCTGTGCACCGTTTTTATTGTTCTTATGAGATTTCCTGAGCCCAATTAAATGTTTGCCACGGATACCGCCCACACTATTCGAAGCCTCTTCATCCATTTGGGCACTTTTCGAATAGGATCATCTATCATTAAAATCATGGCCATCGTTTGCGATACGACTTTGTTCTCTGTAAATCGTAAACTTACTCATTTGTTTCAGCGATCGTCCGATGTTCATCGAGTATGCAATTCATTTAATATGGACCAATCAATAAGCACACATTCATTTGTCAACATGCCACATTTGGAAAGTCGTTATTTAGATTTGATCAGCGGATCGATATCAAATTTTAAGTACATTCAACACATCCAGTTGATAAGTTTAGGGAATATTGGTATTCTCTCAACACGGCACAATGTAAATACAAAGGAAGCTTTTCAACTGAGTTCAAATTGTTATTCTACAACTTTACGTTATGATCCATTAAAATACCACATGCGTTTAAACGTTATGATAGCAATGTACTTTCTTTGATGATATTTCCCGACACAAAGATCAATGTAAGCTCAAAACTCCTAACTGCGTATCCAAGTTGTAATCATGTAAATAGGTCTGACGTTATTTTGGGGATATATACGGTAAGAGATGTACTCCATTGATCACAGACTGACGATATAACTCTCATTCTATTATGTTATTTCTTCTATAGTTTATACAGTTAAACGTCATATGTAAGGACAGAATCACTTGGAAGTTGCAATATTGTTACTGAGCATATCATACCGCATAATGATTATTTCTACATGAAAAATGCACGAGATTTATTGAGCATGTTTTTTATTAACAAAAAATTGAAGCTGAATGTTTTCAATTAATTCAGAATAAAATGAAAATGAAACAGAGACATATAAAGGATATGGTCGTAAACAAAAAAATAAACTAAGAGATTTATTGAGCATGTTTTTCATTAACAAAAAATTGAAGCTGAATGTTTTCAATTAATTCAGAATAAAATGAAAATGAAACAGAGACATATAAAGGATATGGTCGTAAACAAAAAAATAAACTAAGAGGAAGTTGTTATCGTTTTATTTCAACGCTTTGCACCGTGGTGTTGCCTATTATGAACTGACAGCAGTCAAATAGAACTAATTTAACATATCTTTAATATAAAATAATTGTTTTCCGTTTGGCACATAGGCCACTAGATTTTAACCCTTTTTACGGCAACCAGTATGATGTGTATTAATTAGATTTATTTTGCTTTACAAAATGAATTTAACAGAATATAGAACAGATCAGATAAGTATTCATTAATATGGGCTGTGATTGGACAGGAGCAAAAAGGAATTAGAATCTTAGGAAAAGGACCATTTCAGAGTTACAAGTTATAAGATATAGAACCCCTAGCTCAATGGCTGAATTGAAGCTGAAGGTTTTCAAAGAAATCATTATAAAAAGAAAATGAAACTGAGATATAACCATTTCTTAATTTGAGTATCGCAAACCGGTATAAGAAGAAAATATAAAGATCACTTTTTAAATTTCACTGATGAAACGATTCCATCATGCATTCGATTCAACTCTTCACTACATAGCATGAACGTCTTTCTTTTGATGCATATAGTTTCTAAATTATCTGATGTTGTACATTTCATATATGATACATCAATCTTATAAAATTTCCGCCTGAGTTGACTTTATATACATATTATGAAGCGGCCATGCATTTCCCATGTACATTTTTTTTATAATGAATGATTGGATAATAAAAGAATTGACAGAACGTCATGAATATAAGAGTTAGCAAAGAAAGACTCTCCTGCAGCTACACATGTATTGTATCCAGCTGCTCAAAAGAATTCTTCTCTGAAGGTGTAAATCACATTAAGTATATACCAAACCAATAAATGTAAACCGTCAATTTTGTATCAAATAATTTCAACACGTTTCGTTTAACCCGATCGCTAATATGTGTTCATCGCTTTTCACTTTGAATCATTTTTTCGTAATATCATGATCCTGTTTTCCTCCCATACAAAAAAAAACCCTTTACAGCTGAACATTAAATTCAAGAACATGTAAGTAAGCGTATGTTAAATATTATGAAACGATACAAACTTCAATGTGTTTACATAGGTCCTAACTCTTGAGAAGTCAAATGCGGGTCCATGCCACGAATCGCCGTCCTGGGGGAGGGGTATAAGGGGAGGGGGTTTCCCCCTTTATTTTTTTTGGAATCCTGGTGATGCCTACATGTAAAATGGTGGCACTTAGAAAGGCTTTTGTCACCCAATATTTTCTGAGAAATATGCATTTTTTTGTGTGTAACATCAATAAATTGAATAGTAGGTGATAATTCATTCTTTCCCGTGGCATGAAAATGTTCGCTGCTCGCCCCAATGAAAAGAAATATAGGCTAATTTGAGGTTCAAATGATGCTGTAAAGGAGGTTTTATACTCTATTATTGTATCTCTTTTTCAGGTCAATCAGAATCTACATGCAATAGAATCGATTCAGAGTCAAACCCAAGTGTCAAAAAATAAAACAACATTCTATGACAAATGAGAAACATCATCCATAATATTCAGTCCCAACCCAGACTTGGTTGTTGTTATCATATAAAAAGATTTAATTCTCGAGTTCTTTTGCCATAAATTATACATTTATACACTGTAGGATAATATAATTACTTCGTCGAAATTATTCCAGTATGCAGTATGTACAGGTGTTGGTAGACTCCAACCGCGAGTTGGTTTGAGGGTAAAAACGATGAGGTAACGCGGAGTAGAAAACAGATAAAGACAGTCTGTTTTGCGTGGGAAGAATGCTAAAGAAATGATGGTTGCTAAGTCAAAATTTGATGCAATTTTTTATGTATACTTGACAATTACAATGCGGGTTTTTCGGATGCTTGCGCGGGTCAGCGGGTTTGGGTGTTAGAATGCGGGTCCAACCCGCGAAATGCGGGTCAGTTGGGAGCTTTGGTATACTACTAATTCACCGTTGTGTGATACACATTCAAATGTAGTTTCATATTTTCATTATTTGTGGCACCGATATGGTCGTAAACAAACAAATTAACTAGATGTAAGTTGTTATCGCTTTATTTTAATGTTTTGCACCGTGGTGTTGCCCACCATGGACTGAGAACAGAGCAGATAAGTATTCATTGATATGAGCTGTGTTCGGACAGGGGCAAAAAGCACCACAAAATTATTTAAAAAAAGGGTGGGATGGGGGCATTACAGAGTTACAAGTTATAAGAAGTAGGACTCCTAGCTCAATGAACATGCAGAGTGGTCAAAGACAGTACAAGCAAGGAGCATATTTAAGGACATTCAAAACAGTTTTTTAGCACCGGGAATAACCGTCTTGTTATAATTTTCAAATGGATCGTATCCTGGTTTAGCCAGACCCTGTAGTGTTTCTGCATGCTTGCGCACTTCATTCAGTTGTTTCATGCGATTTTCCCACCCCGGGAGCCTCTGGGATTCCTCTGACATAATGAGGATGTCTATGTATTCTACAGTTGACAACGGGTTTGGCTTCAGTGCAATTTCCTTCAAACGTTCCAGACTCTTTCTTACCTCATTCGTGTAAAAGACCAATTTTTTCTTTACCAATTGAAATTCTTTGAAGGCTTTTCTTATCATATCTTCCGCAGACAACTTTTTACCACTTGCTGCCTTGTAATTGTCTTTCAATTCTTTTGACGTCTTAGTCTTGGTAACTGAATGAATAACAAATGCGTGCTGCGTGTTTTTGTGAACGCTCCAAACGCAGCGGGCAGGACACACCTTGCAAAATCCTTCAGTGTTCATTGCGGCACAAGAGCTCTTATCCGCATCATTACGGTAACTACATGGAAAATGGCAGGTAAAGTTACATGTCAGGCAGTTAGTAATATAATTCCCAGGGGGGATTTCCTCACATTTCACCACATCTTCAGTAACAGTGTATGTAAAATCCTTGTTCATCTCAATGTCAATTTCGTGCCTCTTTAGAACTTTTTCTTCATTTTGAAGCTTTTCAAGTTTGTTCAGTCCAGCCCTAATGTGCTTGTGTATGCCGGCAACATACGTTTCCAGACAATGCCGTTCATTCAACACATCTTGAGTAAGTAAAATACTCTTCGGTTGTGTGTGACTGAGGGTCTTAAAAAACTTCTGAAAACTTTTTTTGCCCATTTTCCAAAACATTTGATCGAAATCGTTGTCATCGCTGTCGCTGTCGTTGTCTCCCGGTCCATTTTCAGCAAACAAAGCAGAATTATTGAATTTAAAGTATTCCTTGTAAGGTATCGCTGCCAGTTTTACTCCCTCCAGAACAGGCGGTTTCTGTCCATCTGCAAATGTCACTAACATGAAAATATTGTCCGAAATATCTTTGCCAAAGAGTGACAAGACCTGGTCGAAGATATATCGCTGGGTTGGTGTCAACCGTGGAAATGACGCTTGGGCTACAAACCCGATAGCGTCAATGTGGTCTACTCCTTCGTCTCCCTTGGTTGTAAAGAAAGTGCGTATTTGTTGAGTGATCTCTTGATCCCGTTTGATTCCACTTGTGTCTCCAAATCCCGGAGTGTCGATAACTGTTAACGAATAGGCTACTTGAAAACCCTTTTCATGGTGAAGTGTGAAGGAAGTTATCCATTTCGTTTGACTCTGAGCTTGGGTACGCTGTTTGGCTTCCTCGTTATCTGGAATTAGTTGGAATCTAAATTTATCTTTCCACTCTACGCCAAGCACATGATTCACCAATCCGTTGATAAGGGTAGTTTTTCCAGCACCAGTTGCACCAACTATCATTATAACTTTTTCGGTACTGCCGTTGCAGCCTGTTCCTAGTTCAAGCTTTCGAATTTTCTCCTTTTCCTTCATGAGGGTTTGCTTCAATTTAATACTATGCAGTGCTGGATTTCCTTTCTTTACTTGTATGGAGTCAGCCAGCAATCTGTCTTTCATGACTGTATTCGGTTTGACTTCGCTTTCTTCTGTGTCTACCTCTTTAACACTTGCATTAGACAAGAATCGCACAATACCGCGTGCGGCCATCTGATAAAAAGTTAACTTTCCGTTGCTTGCAAGTGACGTGTTGTTCGTGTGGCTACAATATGCAGACAGTGATGAAATTTGATATTTTGTTATATTTAGCTGTATCGTTTGCACACTGTGCTGTGGGTATTGACCGCAGCTGTATTTACTGACTATACACTAGTGTCTAATTACCGACGGTAGCAAGCTGTGTGTGTATTTCCTGGGATCGATGGTGGTGTCTAACACTTCTGTTACACCTCATTCGAATCTAGGTCAGTTAACCGGCATTAGACGTTTTTTTTTGCGCGAGTCTTCACACTCTTTAACTTTGAAGGTGTAGCTTGAAGTTGTGCTTAGATTAGAGAATATTGCCTTTTCTCCACTACGAGGGAATATCCTTGGAATTTGTTCCCATATTCAAAATATATGTATGGGAAAAAGCTTAGTTTAAGTGTTAACCAAGAATCTGCAGAATTAATACAACTATACAAACAAATCATAGTCAACCACTTAAATGAGTTACATTAAATTATACACGCCTGGTTTGCATCATATCTCTTGATCGTATAATTGCTTGGTGCTCGTGATAAATTCGGGTGATATTCCTACCAAGTAGTGATTATCAGCCTGGACTTGTGACGCACTCCTGAAAGATACCAAAATATTCAACAAATAAACGTCAGCGCTGAATGCACTTACTGAAGACGGATGTGCATGGATATGAGAAGGGAAACACCACAGGTCGTTATAGGTTAATTACATATACTAAATTAGTTCAAGTTTAACCATAGCTGCATTCAGGGACGTAGCTAAGGCCTGATGATTGGGGGGGGGGGTGTACCCCCCCCCCCCCCCCGCCGCACTACTCGTCAACGATACGGTCAGTTTAAGTCAGACACCCCATCTTTCGCGACTGCACTTTTGTTCCTAACTTTTTTCGATACATTTGTACCACTGGCCCTCACTTCACAAACTTATTAATCACTCTGGTTGCAAGTAAGCAACCGAGTGTAGTTATCTGCTCGAAGGCTACATAGACTACTGACTACAAAAACTATGTTAATGTTACAAAGGAGAAAACTTTTTTTTCAACAAATTATATTCGACGACATAGTGAATTAGCAAAAAAAAAGTGTTTTTTCCTAGCGCGCTTAATATTATTTTCTTGGGGGGGGGGGGCTATTTATTA
>JAIPMN010181562.1:30417-52761 GCA_020650975.1 Apostichopus californicus
AAAATACAGTGCTTTTTCCTAGCGCGCTTAATATTATTTTCTTGGGGGGGTGGGGTTATTTATCACTCACATGAAAACAATTTCAATTGTTCACTTCATTCCAACTGAGTATTTGGAATGAAGTGAACAATGAAATATTATGCAGAAAAATGTTGAGTTGACGAGATACGATAAGTTGTCAATTAAACATTTTGCCGAAAATTTTTCAATTGCTCAGTTGGAATGAAGTGAACAATTAAACATTTTGCAGAAAAATTTGAATTGACGAGATACGATAAGTTGTCAATTAAACATTTTGCAGAAAAATGTCCAGTTGACGAGATATGATAAGTTGTCAATTTAACATTTTTTCAGAAAATTGTTCAATTGCCCAATTAAAGCAACTGAGCAATCCAACATTTTTCTGATTTTTGATAAGATTTTATCTTGTTATCTAAACAATTTACTGAAAAATGTCAACTAATGGGGCAAAGTTTTTCTTATGTTGATGGCACTTTTAAGCTTCCGTAGATTAGCATTGAGCGTTTTATTGTATTAGTTCCATAGAGACAATAGGCCTATATATCCTGAACGCACTTGAAGCTAGCGAACAGGGTCAACCCACCCAATAGCAAAATTAGTACATAAATAATCCGAATTGAAGCTGGGGAACGTTGTACAGTAGTTCTATTAGGCATTTTTTTTAGAGTATTCAAAATCATACGAAGTTTTGTATGGTGGAGTATAAGGATCGCGAGATACAATTTCTCAATGTGACAAGGAAAACGTGGTAAATATGACTGATTAATGGTCAATTTTGACCGAAAATTTTAGGTCACTCACAAATTACAAGAATATATGAAAATTAGAGTGCGACAGTCGGAAAAATTAGAGTGCGACAGTCGGAAATTCCGACCGTCGCACTCAAATTTTCCAACTATTGTCAGTTTCACCAAGATTGGGGGTGAGACACCCCCACACCCCCCTCTAGCGACGTCCCTTGCTGCATGAAAAACCTTGCAAAGGATAATGCCATTTTACAGGCTAATGTTATGAAAAAATTTGCCTGATAATTTCCCACTCACAATAAGTCGGCACTTTAATACGAAGAGGAACAATTGGATGAACACAAGACCAAAAAGTACGCAATGAAATGCATAAAACATTGACAAAAATAGGTTTACACTGAAGCAGGCCGTATATTCTTGTTGTCCATCTTGCCCATGAGTAACATTTAGCAATGAGGTTTTATTTTCTTACTCCTTCGTAAGTTGTATCAAAACTTTATTTCTACATCACGTGCACCATTAAGTTTTAAACAGCAAATGCTGTACGTGCGATTTCAGTTTTGGAATAGGAATGTCTTAAGTCAATAAGTTAGCCAATAAAAACCCTTGCGATGAACAAATTATACTTAATTTCTAACGTATTTTGAATATTGTTACCTAAATAGCCTAACTGTAACAATTTACCTCCAAAGAGCTTACCTTTGCCTTTATAGAATGTCGCGAGAATGGTAGGTTACGACTGAATTACCACATGAACGACTACCTGGAATGAGAAAGAAGCTATGATCAGATGATATCAAATTATTCTTAGCTGAAGTCAGTGTGTAACTATACTTATCAATACATCCAATATACCTTAGCTAGGACCGTACATACGGATATTCTAATAAAAGTAAGAGTGATTGGTAGAAGGAGAAAGAGAAAAGGGAGGAGAAGGAGAATGAGGAGAAGGGAGAAGAAGGAGGAGAAGAAGGAGGAGAAGAAGGAGGAGAAGGAGAAGAAGGAGGATAGTTTCTGGGCCCAAATTGTCCCAAAATATTGAAACCTGCATGTACCAACTATTAACCAACTACTGTTTACACAGTTTGGTTACAATCCGACTTATGGTTGCGGAGTTATTACAATGTAAAGAAGTTTATGTTTGACCCAAAAGCTCATTCATAAGGTACGCGTCAAAACAACAGGGCACACCTTCATACTATAATAAATCTACATAGCAAGTATGACAAAATTTATCCAACACTCTGTTGTTGAATTAACGCGGACTAAAGCAAGCGCTACACACAAGCGCGCGCGCACGCACGCCAACCTGACTGCTAATTTTCAATTGCTTCTAGCAAGGAACCAACAATGTCAAACGCGTAAGATCGTGTACTCAGGATATGTCTACGGTCCAACTGGGGGAAACTGTGCGAGAAAGTGTTCTGCAAACTCCACTTAGACCTTAAAAGGAGACTTATATGTAGTAGAGAAAGAGATGATAGCGATGGACAACTTTCCCCAAATGGCAAGAAATCTTACTCCAGTTGGGAGATATCTGTCTTTAAAAGTCGTGTCTCGTGCTGTCAATTTTAAAATGTGTGATGTCATTGTTTATTGATAATATGAGTTATAAAATGCGTTGCTAGCCGTTCTTGTATTATGATTATGGAACTCTCTGTTGCTATTAATAAAATTTCGAAAACTGTTTAGTGATAATTGAGTTCGAATATGGAGTTTTTATATAAAGTATATTGATATCTATATAGCTGCTTAACCAGTCAAGGGTTGTTCCCCTTACGCCATAAAAAGATAATTTACTTAGCGAATGGCATGGTCAGTATAGTGTCAACTGTTTTGGAGAGATCAAGGAACACTCCAATACAAATTTTGTAATTATCAAGACTAGTACATAGTTTTTGAATAGCATTTCCCAAAGCAAGTTCGGTGGAGTGTTTTGGACGGAAACCATATTGTTCATTGCACAGAATATTGTACTTGGTTAGAAAAATACGATTATACATAATATTTTTCAATTATTTTTGAAAAACTTGATAATAAGGTAATATGACGGTAATTTTCATGTACATTTGAGTCACCCTATTTAAAAATTGGTATAACCTTTGCAATGTTTAGTTTATCTGGAAATGTACCAGAAGATAAAAGTCAATGGTTTGGCAATGTAATAAATAACATTTCTAATTATATCAGATTTGAAATCGTCAGATTCTGCTGCTGTTTTTTGGTTACAGACTGGCAACTTTTAAAGTTCTTCCTCACTGACATGATTAATGAGTATATATTGACTGTTATGTTGTTATTATGAATAGATGTCATGTACTACGTTTATTTTTTAAACTGTTTGCAAGTGAAGTGCCAAGGTTTACAAACTATTCAAAGTTGCTAGCAATGTCAGTCTCATTGCTGTTTTGTTGATCACCATTTTTGAAAGAAGTATGTATTTTTGTTATTTTATTATTGCTAAGAACTTCGTTAATTGTGTTCCAAGTTGCATTTATATTATTTTTGAATTTATCATGAAAATACGATCTTATAGAAAATAATATGGGTTAGATTATTGCGATAATTTTTATACATGGTTTGTTAACATCAGTAGTTGCTGCTAAATAACCTTTAAAAATTCGTTCTTTCTTTTGATAAATGTCAATATTCCAGTTGTAATCCATGAATGTTTCTTTTACGTCGTTTCCTTTTGCTCATATAATATATTGGAAAACAGTTCTTAAAGATAAAATTAAAAGATGTAAAGAAAGTATTGCAGGCAGCATTAGCATTAGTTTGGCTTAAAACATCGTGCCGGTGTTTTAATTTCATAAATGAAACGCCTGTTATTAAAATCTCCCATTATATATGAATCACAATTGTGATGACTTATTTTATTAGATTTATGTTTTCATATTGAAATTAAAATCTTCTGTTAAACCACTGGGTGGTCTATAAATACAAACAATAATCATTTTCTTCTTAGTGTGGGATTCCATTGCCTCTATCAATATGAATTCAATAGTTTCATTAAATATAGAGAGATCTTGACGTTCATTAAAACATAAATTATAAACAAACAAGCAGACCCCGCCACCCCTGCTTTCGTCACGTTGATTTTCTACTAGAAGTGTTTAAGTTAATAAGGGGGGGGGGGGGAGGGGGGTTCGTTTATTGAACCACGTTTCTGTGAAAATAATTATCTTAAAGTTGTTATTTAATAATGAGGTAAAAGTTGTTATGTCGTTAACATTTTTGATAAGACTTTGGCTATTATGATGAAGCATTGTTAAACCGCTTTTATTTGTTAGACAAACATTGTTAAAAGATTCAATATCAAAGTACTTACATGGAGTATTGAACACATGGTTGAAATCTCGATAACTCTGTGTTTCATTGTTTATATTATCAGTAGGTAAAGGCATACCGTAGCAAGCGAAATCAATTTTAGAAATAAGAACATCATTTCTGCTTTGTTGGTCCTTCCTTTGGATTGCGTGATTTCTAGAGGTTTGCCGGGTCAAAGGGGTGAAGACTAATTCCGAGACCGATTTCAGTGACTAGCCGAGCAACGCTTTCAAAAGTAAACTAACAAATGTGAATGTTTTATTTAATTATTACAAGTACACACTGTTATTTGCTGAGAGTACTGTGGTTGATTTCCTATTACATCGTATTTACGTTCAAGGGTGTAAGAACACGCTGAATTTTGCTCCAAATTTGAGACCGACTTTTCATTAGCACTGGTAGTGTTTAGCCCGCCCAACCCATATTATGTACGCCACTGTTTATAGTAAGTGTCGTATGCCTGTATTGGCTATCAACTTATCAGTATTACCTCAGGATAACATTCCTTGGTCTATGATATGCAGGGGTGTACAGGAAAATGATATGAAAAAAGTAACATTTAAAAAAAAAACCTTCACGAGCAACTGATGATAGGCTACATAATATCATGTTTGAAATTAACACCCTTCCATCAAAGCAGCAGTTTTGCGTTTACTCTTCAGTCACCATTGTTATTTTGTAGTTTGATGCTACTTCATGTGTGCATATATGAAAACTAAAGTTAACGTTTAGCTCAGTCACCATGATAACCGTAATCTATAGTACCTGGCATACTCATTATAATTGTGAAGATTACATGTCACCAGTGTTGTAGCCAGGAGAAAGTGAGTGCTGGCTAATTTGAAGAGACTGGCGGCTAATTTGTCTAACGATGGCGAGCAAAGCCAGCCCGCGAGCATAGGTCCAGTGGCCCTTGGTGGGGTTCGAGGGGCGAAGCCCCCGAAGCTACAGGGTTTTAGTTGATTTCAATGGCTTTAGGTGGCTCTATTCTACCCCTATATTTTCACCTGACAGTCTTTGTGAATAGCTAAAATTAGGTATGTTATTCAATACACCCTACGCCCCACCGACATCACTGAACGTAACACCCTACGCCCACCGGCTTCACTGAACGAAAAAACGCACGCCTAGTAAAGCCCTCACAAGTCAGAATTGCATATTAATTATCATTGTAATTTGTATTGTACGCGGAAAGGCTTAATAAATATGATTTTGCATTTCACAAATTCTGAATGTTTGTATACCGTTTTGTATGATTCAGTGCTGGATTGTATCGCTTGATCCACAACACCTGTGCAGGTGTTTGCAATAAAAAATATCTGAGGCCCTGGGAACATTCCTTGACCGACTTGGTGCAATATAATGTGCCCATTTCGAAGTAAATGTATTCACAGATTGTTAGTTGCCATGGGTTTGAACAAATGAGGGGTATTCTATCCTGTAACATAGGGCAAAATGGGGCTGGGGTTTCCAGTTCGCCACATCATTTGTCAACTTGCCCTGGGTTCTAATGTTGATGTTAATTGGAATCACTAATAACAGAAATAATCCACCAAAAATTAAGGCCGCACGAACTTTATTGCAGATTTCCTGAGTGACGAATTTGTAATTTTCTCCCGAAATCACGCAACTAGATGGCTGCTATCCAGCCTGGCAAGTGCCATCTCCAGCGATCTGGCAGATATTGAAATCTGAAATTTTCTTGCTACGCTGCGCGCCAACCGATGGTGGCGCTCCGCTTAGATAGTACTTGCGGCCGGAATACTTGAATCGCTTACGTCCCCCCCCCCCCCACGTTTCAAATCGGATTGACACCCCTGCTTACAAGGCTTGGGAAGTGTCATTTCCGACGATCTAAGAGGCCTTTCTAGCTAAAAATTTCGGTACGCTGCGCGCCAACCCATGGAGGCGTTCGGCTTAGATAGTAACAAGACGCCGTCCCAGGAAATGGTCAAGCCCCCCCCCAGCGCCCCCCACTGAAAAAATCCTGGCTACGCCAATGTCACGGTGGTATCTGGTTTTCCTACTCCTACGGGGATTATACTACTAGCCGGATACGGTTCGGGGCCTTAGTGAGTAACGAACGTTACTAGTTCCACAGGTACGGCCAATAAAGAAATGATCAGATTAGCCGCTACCGACCAAGAAAACAAAAGCGATTCCTCCCGATATGTCCCTCCCTAGTTGGCAGTATAGGGGATTATTGATTACTAGCCTAGGTACTTAACTTTTACCAAACTCACTCTTTTATCTCTTGCTGCGTAGGACTAATGGTGTGATAATAGTACGTCTGTTCCGCTTGGTGGTTGATCGTATTGTGCCTCAAGCAACGTGGTTCCGCGGCCAGGCTATCCTGCGGGAAACCCGTCACGGAATTTTCCACAGGTCGCACATTCTGGTTAGTGGATAGCGCCACCAAATATAACTTAGTAATATAGAAAGCAGTATTCGTTACACTTACAAGGGTTTCAGGTTTGACCCCTAATGACCTTAAATGACCTTGAGCCAATCATACCTTGAATATATGAGCTTCTTTGTTGTTCAGGTTCTGGAGATACGACATTTTTGAGATTTTCACATTTTGCTCTCTGCTGACCCTAAATGACCTTTGACTTCCGCCCGAAACAAATTGGTTCTTGTACTAATTATGGGAAGCCACATGCCAAACATGAGAGCTGCAGATGTTACCTACCTTGAGATATCGTGTTTACAAGCTAGCTCATCACATACACACACGCACGCACGCGCACCCACCCACGCCAACTAGGCTCCATAGGCAAGTAACCATTAACAGTGGCGTGGGGGCGACAGCCCCCCCCCCCCATGAAAGCTTGTCGCCCCCATGGGCGAAAAATATATCATTGGTCTGAATGGTCTCGAATCTCCATGATGACCACTCATGAACGACCCTTCGATCACGGACCGGCAGTAGGCTTACGTTGCTGAAAAACCTGACGTGATATAGCGCATAGGCCGAGAATGTAATCTACAGTAGTCGCACTGTACTGCAAACGCATGTTAACGACGGTCGAATTTTATAATTCCTGCTCTAATAAATACAGGCGCGTAGTCAAGGGGGGGGGGGGCGAAGGGGCGACCGCCCCCCCGAGCATATTTTTGTGTACGTTTTTATGACATCGCTTGTAATTTCAAAATAGAAAATGCTGAGATGCAACTTGCAAGGCCTGGGAAGTGCCATTTCCAGCGATCTGGGAGGCATTTTCGGCCAAAATTTTTATGTACGCTTCGCGCCAACTCAAGGTGGCGCTACGCTTTGATAGTTTCAAATCCCGAATCTACGGCTCTGATAATTTGCCTACAGGTTCGCCCTTCCCTTGGCAAATTCCTCGCTACGCGCCTGAATAAATACTAATACAAACAGCCAATCGGAATGATGTAACCAAAGCGCATTAACTGATCGAACAAGCTAGTAAGCTATACTATACCCTTATAGAAATATGGTTTCCAGGTACTGGAATGCCATAGATATTTCAAAGTAACTTACCAGACTGTTTTTTCTTCTATTTCACTAAACTATTTGATGACCATATCAAGACATGGGACCTCAAAATAAAGGATGTTGAGAAAAAGAGCAGCTTACAAGGCCTGGGGAGTGTCATTTCCAACGATCTAGAAGGCCTTTTTAGCTAAACCTTCCCGGTACGCTGCGCGCCAACCCATGGTGGCGCTTCGCTTAGATATAACAAGACGCCCTCCCCAGGAAATGGTCAAGCCCCCCAGCGCCCCCACTGAAAAAATCCTGGCTACGCCACTGACCATTAACAAGGAACTATGTGGATGTTAATTGAAAGAATCTTTGTTTACAAGTAACAGACTTAGATTAAACTAAAACAAATATATGGAAAGTCTTATCCTTGCAATCATCTGCCAATAGATCATGAGCTTGCCCAGGGTCTGGTCTAACATCAAGGGCAAAATCAGCTCTTTTGCTCTTCTCCTTGCTCTTCTACCCACAGCTCCCCATCCTTCTTCTTTAGAGATGAGGGAAGAAAAAATGAAAACCTACATTGTCATCGATAGGTTAGAGTCAAGCGTAATTGTCAAATCCTACATACAAACTCACAAGCTTTGCACACTGTAATATTCTGGACCAAATTAATGATAATTACTTTTAGAGATTTATAAAAATGATACAATCAAAGTATAATTACAAGTTTGTACAATGAGTATGAAATTTGATTTCAGTTGCCGTAAAGATTTGGACAAACCAAAAGCATACCAGGGTTCATGATGAAACATTACTTTAAAGTTTTCCAATTGTAAAGTATGGAAAACGATGCACCATTTACGGCTGACCATTTTACAGAAACATATTTTCTTATTAGTGTTACAAAGTTTAAGCCAAAATTAAATTTATGGTGATTGCTAATATTGAGAATTTCTTTTGAGTTGCTAGTGAGAAATTTTCCTGAGGAGAATGAAAATTGGTCTAACTAACGCTGAATCAACGTATCATGAAAACATAACAACCAATAATTTTTAAAATGAAGTAACGTATTGTACTTCAAAGCTATAAGATTATGGTCACTACTCCAAATATATCACATGTACTGTTGATCAAATTTGTCAGAATTGAGCATTTAAACGAAGAAGTTATAACCATTCAATCAATGCATGCCAGAGTATTATAGCATAAAAAGTAATTTCTCTAATCACAAAACTGGTTATATTTTTGTTAAATCTCAACCATTATGCAATTTTGCTATCTTACCTAAATTAATCACAATCTTGGTTGATTTAACAGCATTCAGTTCATGTGGATAAAAATGAGGGGAGAGGGTGAAGGAAAATGGAGAGGAAATGGAGAGGTAATATGTCTTTCTAATTTGATAATATACCCTTCATCTTGGGGAGTCCCTGCCTCATTTTCGTTTCCACGTTTACCAGTGATAGTGACTGACTCTGTGTGGTCGCCATGAAAGTGACTGAAAGCTCAACTAGTGAATGAAACAATGCAGTTTACTCTATTAGAATATTATCAAAAACTGTGCAAACTTTAAGCTATGCTAAAGTCTGGCTACATGTAAACATTTTAGGAAATTTGTTCAAATTGCTGAATCCTTAGTGGAATAATTCTCTACAGCTTGAAAATCAATGATAAACAAATTATCTGAATTTGCAATACTAAACAACTTAAGTCATAAGTTCATTTGAAGATGACTTTGACACTCTAATTATTTGTAAATTTTATCCAGGTTGATTATGATATCTTGTAACATTACTAAGACATGAGTTACATGCTTGATTAACTTATGGCATGAAGGCCGAGCACTACTTCTTCTAATATTTACACCTTTTCCAAGTCTCCATTCATGACAGCACAGAGCTTCAACTAATCAGACCACATGGTTAATATAGCCCTTGTTAAAATTTTCGAATACTGTTCGTTATACACAAACAAACTATCGGCAAATCGATAATGTCGCCAGCTGCCAATGGGTGGCAACTAAAATTTGGTAGGAATTTTAGAAGAAGGATGCCAATCAAAAGTCAGCCAAATAAATTATACATGTTGGGAGAAAGTGAGATGCATTCTTGGGCAATCGCATAGATAAATATAACTGAAAGACTGGTTGATATTCCTAAAATTCAACTTTAGGGTAAGCATGCATTAATCTGCTTTGGCACAGGTAGCACATTTATAGTTGTGAAATCTATAAACAGAATGAGATCTGATAACCCACCAACAAAGTCCCCCCGGACAAGATCCCCCCAGACAATATCCCCCTGACCCATACAATGCCTGCCTGCAACAACCAGGGATGGCCCAGGTGTGACAGTCAAGGCATGGGTCATTGCACTGGTTAGGGTACCGGTCAGGGGACTGGTCAGGGTACCAGTCAGGGTACTGGCGAGCGTAACTGTGAGGGCTCCTGTTAGGGTACCTGTGAGGGTACCGGTCAAGGTACTGGTCATGCGACTGGTCATGCGACTGGTCAGGGTACCGGTCATCATACTGGTCACTGTACCAGTCAGGGTTCCACTCAGTGTACTGGTCCGGGAACCACTGAGAGTACCAGTGGGGGTACCGGTGGTGGGAACTGGTGAAGGTACCAGTGGGGGTACCGGTGGGGGTACCGGGGACCGGGGGACCAGGGGGACCGGGGGACCGGAGGACCGGGGGACATGGGGGACCGGGGGGACCGGGGGGACCGGGGGGACCGGGGGGACCGGGATGACGCATTTTTGTAAAGAATTTGATGGGATTTTTTATAGCTTGGGGGGATTTTGTCCTGGGGGGATTTTGGCTTGGGGGGATTTTGTCCAAGGGGATTTTGTCCAGGGGGATTTTGGCTCGGGGGGGATTTTGTCCGGGGGGGGGGGTTTTGTCCGGGGGGATTTTGTCCTGTCACCCCATAGACACTATACTAAAGCAATATATAAAGTTCTAGAATCCAGCTTCCCAAAAATTTTCTTTGTTGAACCATGTTGTGATTTCCCTAGACTTTCAATGACTCATATAGTTCTAAAGCCTAAAACCACCCGATAGATAATGTGTGTTGATTGATGATTACACTGTACAGTGATTGGTTTGAATGCAGTTTATGGCACATTGACTGAGAGATAAAACAATTTAAGTTTTATTTATGAAAATATATAAGATAATAATGCACTTTGATGATGTAACGGGAGTGACTGTCTAATGTTCAGTTATTTTATCCCTTTGTTATCACAACCTTTGTTTCAAGGACACTGTACACATGTTTTTGGCTTGAGGTTTTTTTTTTAAATATGTTGAAGATCACATTATTCTAAAGATATAAGTAAACTCGCAATTAAAGGTTAACTTATTAGGGCTAAAATAAGAGAATTTCATAAGCGCAGCACTCCGCATCATATTTTGCACATATTGATGAGTTTCCCAGAATTATCGAAACTTTCAAATGTATATCTTGGAACGAAAAGACCTTTCGGAATATGTCAACAGTTTTTGAATGCGATTATCACACTCAAAAAATGTACTGAATATGGGGCAAATTGACTAGGTGTCAATAATAATTTAAGCAGTAATGGTTATTACAACTACACTCAAAAAAATAAAGGTGTCATTTGACACCTTTAAAGGTGGCCAGAAATGGGTCTTCAGGTAAGCATGAACAGGTGTCCAAGTGACACCTTGAAGGTGCATTTTTGACTACTTTAGGTTGTCTGGTCACAACTGACACCTTTAGGTGCTTGCCTGAAGACCCATTTTCAGAGGAGTCAAATGACACCAATATGGGTATCAAGAGACACCTTTAAGATGTACAGGATGTCTCTTACAGGTGAGCACACAAAGGTGTTTAGGATGTACTAGTGATCCTCTTGGAGTGTCCAGTAACTTTTGACATGCTTACCTGAAGATCCTTTATAATGACACCAAAATGGTATTGATGCACTGTCTTCGAATAAGCACACATTAGGGACACCTTTAATGTGTTGAAGCAATTATATATTAAAAGGAATCACTACTAAATCATATCAACATGGAAAGTAAGTTTGTAAAAAGTGTGATGCAAACTAAAACATGAAAGTCACTTTTGATTTTGTTGCACATATATATATTACTGAACATCAAATACTGCTGCTTGATGTCTAGTTATCTATAATTAGTTCATGAACAATCATAGAATTAAAAGCACAAATTTAGTAATTATATATATTAATCAAGGGTATCAGCTTTCTTATGCTATTGACAATATAATGTCGACATTCACATATTACTGTACCAAGTACACAGTGATGTTGCATAGAATATAGATTTAAAAGCTCCTTTCATTTGTTAACAATCAACAAAACGGTCAATTAAAATGTTTTATGTTTCATTTTCTATTTGTGAATCACTGAATTTAGTTTCCCTTTCTAAGTTTTACTGAATGTCCCATACGTTTTAAAACTGTAACATTTGTCCATAGTTAAAGTATGATTATTCATATGGTAACTTTAGGTTCTGGATTTCCTTTATAAACATAATAAACAAATTAAAAGCAACAAAAAACTCATTTATCCATAGATGTAAACCTTAATTCCACTAGTGATCACAGTTCAGACTATTAGGAAAACTGTAGTTTTATAGTCTATCGGTGACTGTGGACAATTATGTGCATCTGTAACAAGCAGTTTCTCTATCTATATAGGTTTTTTTAAATTTGCCTTTAGTTCCCCTTTAAGTAACGATCGTTTGACGTTTTGATGCTAAACCTTGACAGTCCGAAATGCTTCCTATGCCACTTGAGACCAAAGGTTGAGCACTGCATCTGGTGTTTTCACAGTCCTCCACCTTACAAATAAATGTTTGTACAAACGTCAGTGTTTTGTTACATATTTGGGGGTTACTGAAGATCAAAAATGTAATGTACAGCGAAGAGGCCCATGAATGCCATCCAAATCAAAGACCACGCTCCCACCAATTCCATCTCCACATAAAGCGGAAATGATTCGCTCTCCACTCCCACATCGCACACAATGACAGCAGTTAACGGTAACTGTACATTCCTTGGACAGTGGTTCTTCATCAAGACATCTACACTCTCCTGTAGATGTGCAGGGATGGACAGCAAGGCTTTGGCTGTTAAATAGGCAAAGAAACATATTCAGTTAAATAATGAGTATATAAGGCTTGGACAAAAGCAGACCACTATCTATACCCACTATCGACCAACAAATGTACCAAGTTTGCAGAGTTTACAGCAAATTGAAAAGTTTGACCTTTGACCCCTTAAATTAATTTAAATGAACACATTATGTATCCATTATATCAACCAACAGGGTCATTCATTCCATGCTAAATGATCAAATCTTCAGAAACATCCCCATGTGGCCCCCTTACATTTCACTGAAATTGACTACTTGAAACAGTATGTTTCAAACTAATTCACAGAAATGTTTAGCTCTATAGCCGGAGTGGTTCAGAAGTTATGGCCCTCTGAAAACAGCAATATATATCCTAATTTCAAAGACCTAGCCCAACAACATTGACCAGAGGGCCCCGGAAATGTAGCCTAAATGTTGTCTTTCTTAATTGGTAACGGATTAGGACTATTTAAGTGATGATTTGTTTTTTTGTTGAGAGCTATAACTTATTAACCTTTGACATTTTGACATTCCAGAGAAACTTTTCAACTCAAATTTGATTTGATTTCGGGAGTTTTTATATGAAGTGATGATAAGCCAAACCGCCACCCTGACACAACTCTGATAGCAATGTGTCTGGATACAGAAGGCTCGATATGTAAAGATCAATACAGATCTAGATATTCAATTGTTCATTACAATTATTTACTTTGGGCTCAGTCTAAACTAAGACAGGAATTTTCTGTTTTCTAAAAGTAAAATTCTGTCAGAATTCCATACTTTAATCCATGTTGTTGAGTCTTTGAGACTGTCTACATCTAGCATTGGATCACAATTACATTTGAGATAATACTTGTTTTAAATTCAAATAAAAAATATTCATTTTGACAATTTTATAAAATGACAAATTCCAAGATGTTTCTCTGGTGAACATTCCGCCTTAAGTTTAGGCTATACCTCATGTGCAGTATGTATATTTTGTGTGAGTACAGTACTGCTCAAAGTATTGATTGTTTATTGTGCCCTTGAGGGATTTTATGGCACAAGTAGCTGATGAGGGACCACTTATTCAATCCCTGGCAATTTGATGATCCCAATAATTAAAGCTTATGATCAACAGGTGAATAAATTAACCAGAGCGATTATTTCTAAAGCTTTTCATTAAACTTTCGTCCTCGTGTGTACTGTATCCAGTGCTACTTTAAAGGTAAGGGCGAAATGGCATTACTATTGTTTTTGGTATATGTCACCTGAGGTCATAGAGGTCACTCACCAAACCCCTCACTGTTACCTGGGTGCCCATGTGGTTGAACTCCTGCTTTGCAATTTTCAGGTGTTCAGGAGCTAACCTGCGCGGACGAGCAGTCGTTGGAGGTCCTGTAGTTTCGAGATGATGTGTCACCGAATGTTTAACTGCACATTCCGAAAAAGTGGTCTGGGTTATACTAGTGAATTTATTTGACAATTCGTGGTATGGTGACGCTGCACTAATTTTGGCAAATGTAGTCAAGACTGTTATGGCGCTAGTAGTGAAACTTTTGACCTGTAGTTCAGCGGTTGAATCTATAAGTCTACAACGACGTATGTACACAATGAATCCAAGTAATGTAAGAAATCACAACCCAGAATAAGAGACTCAACTTCCGCAATAACGAATATCAAGCGGAATGTGCGTCTAAGGTCTAAAATAATAGTAATGGAGCGCATACCATATGTTTTAATCACTGAGATATTACACGCGTGTGAAGTAAAACGAATAGCGCCGTTCTTACGATCTTTGCGCTGAGGTGTATAACGCTCACTTCAGCTCCGGGATGCATGAGAAAGTTTAGACCCGACATCGATCAGGGACGTAAAACATGCGACTTTTTATAGGCGAACCAGCAGAATTTGTCGTTTCTTTTCGCTGGCTTGATCGTTTACTGAACACGGTGTGCCGCATTTTTTGGCTTTAGCTCCAAATGTGGTGTGATACCAGCACCGCTACTTTTGCCATCCGTATTTTGCGGGATCGCGATCGGCTCCGCTGGAGTTAAAACGCTTGTTGAGCTCACTAAGCTGCCGCGTTAAGTTATCTTCCTGCTTTTGCGGTTAAGCGATGGTCGAGTCTTCAGACGTTGCCGTTGCCACCGAACCAATTTATCCACAATTTCGGATAATTGACGAAGCGTGGTATTGTCGGTGCAAGAATAAACTACTGAAACCTACAACAGACCACCCTAAAGTAACAACTGCATGGAACAAGGACGAAAACATATTTGCACTCATTCAAGTTGACGGAAAGGAGTTCGTAAAAAAAGTAAGATCATCCAAAGACTTAAAGGACTTGTGATTCCAAATGGCGTCCAGCATTCTTTCACGTATTGGCCAACACAGTTCCACACAACTAGTACTGTAGTTAAGCTTCATGTCTTTTCAACCTCCTCCCTTTGTGTGGATCATCCTTCTATTATATACAATGGTGATTATTCTACCTTTTAGGTTCGTACCTCTAAGTTACTTTCCTTTCTTTTAATGATTAAGTGTGTTTCGTGTAAAGGGGGCATACAGCAAAACACTGACCTCATACATTGTAGACAGTGCTTAGAGTGGTACCACGTTGCCTGATCAACAGTTGATCTAGAAAACCAGGATTATTTTATATGTAATCGTTGCTGTCAGAGTTATTTACCATTCAGTTGTGTAAACAGTGATATAAATCATTCGAATTCAGATGAAAATTTTAGTAACTACTCAAATTCTTTCTTAAATCAATCTTGTAATGAAATTGGTCCTAATTGTGCGGGTGAGTCAAGATACTTCGATATTGACGCATATAATAATCTTTCTAAAGGAGGCAATTTTAAGCTAATTCATCTCAACAACCCAAGCTTAAAAAAAAGAAAAAAGAAGCTATTAAAGATTACTTTTCCTTCTTAGCCCATAACTTTACTGCAATGGGTTTAACTGAAACTTGGATAAAAGATACCTTCTCTTCACTCATTCACCTGGATAATTACAGTCTTGTTGAGAATCACCGTAAACAAGGAAAGGGCGGTGGGGTCTGCTTCTTTATTAAAAATGACGTAGTATTCAACTGCCGTAACAATATCTCCCTTGAACGACGATATCGAAAGTATCTTGCTGAAATTGATTTCCCTATCTTAAAACAAAAAGTAATGTTGGGTGTTGTGTATCGCCCTCCAAATAGTGACGCCGCTAGCTTCATTGATCAACTTCATGATATTTTAAGTGATATTTCTGCTGCTGGAGATCATTGTTTTTTTAAAGGGTGACTTTAATATTGATCTTTGTAAACCAGCCGCTAACTATTTCCTTAGTATATACTCTCGCAATTATTCTGAACATAATATCCGACATTTTGCCTCCTGTATATCTAGCATTGATTAGAGTGAAGTTTTTCTCGCAAATGACACAAACACTGCATGTAATACCTTCAATAATATTTTAGCCAGGCTTATTCAGACTGCTTCCCGCTGTATAGCGTACGGCAAAGGCTAAAGGAAAAGCAACCATGGATTACAAATGGACTCCTGGTCTCAATTAAACGTTAGAATAAACTGTACAAGACTTACTTAAAGTCACCAAATCAAGTTAACAAAGAGTCTTTAGATGTTTCGGTAAAGAAACTAATCTAAAGTATAAAAGATCGACATACCTTTAAATACTATGTCCTTTCACCGCTTGTATCCCGGCTTGTTGCTAACGTTGGAAACAGAGTCTAGGCCGGCTGGTGTTGAAGCAACCAGACTCTGTATAAGGTCGAAGGCTAGACTATCGGTTAGGTTACTGAAGATGGCGCTATGGTGCTAAAGAACATACGGCTTTCGCGATCCAATAGCTTCCAGTAAATAAGTGGTATATGCTGTATCGCGTAAACGCTTTCGCGATAGAATAGCTTCCAGATGATAAAATGGTATACGAAATAACGCGTAAACACCCTACGAATCGGTGGCGAATATTTTCGCCAGCCCCTTTTTGAATGGGTGGTGCTTACGCTACATCTAGATTAGGATAAAATACAAGTCCTCGCTCGGCGCGATGGCTATAACTATAAGATAAAGTAGGTAACGGGACCTACGTTTAAGCGTTATTGGTCGAACCAATGGTAGGCTATATGTAGATAGTAACGCTGAAGTGTTCTTCGAAGTTAAGTCGAATATATGGCTGAATAAAGTGTCCTCGGCTAAGATCCACAGATAAAAATATACGTTCTGTGAAGGGTTGCTTAAATATGCTAAAATCCGAGAACCCTCGCGGTAAAGGACGTTCGCTACAAAGCGTGAACGGTTGGCCACGTATATCGTTCGCGTCGCTCGTCGGTTGTGCCCACGCTTTCTCAAAACTTCCTAACCCCTGAAAAATCAGGGACTTCCGGAAACCCGTCACGGAATGTTCAATAATGAAGGAGGGTGGACGAAACTAAATCACTACAACTAGCTCCTCCCCAGATTGCTGAGTAGATGAGAGCAATCGAGTAAAACGATAAGTGTCGTACAACGGGTGCTAAAGATTCAATCAATGACGATGACTTCAACATAGCGGCTTGGCCAATGGACGTGTCTACCCGACCGAGTAACTCTGGTTGGTGGCGGTTTGGCGTTTTCTACAGGCTGTGTAGGTGTCGGGGTAGCCGGGAGATCGGGTGTGGTAGGCGTAGTCGGTTTGGCTTTGTCAATGAGTCGAGGTAGGGAGGAAGGTTTAGTGACTGTTGCGAATTCGTCATCGAGGTACGCCGGTTTGAGTCGATCCAGACTGATGGTTGATCGCTTGCCGCGTACCAAAAGAATAAAGAATTTATCGCGTCGCTCGATGACTTGGTAGGGGCCATTGTAGTGAGGTTGTACTGGCGCACGAACAGCGTCGATACGTATCCAAACATGAGTGCAGGTATGCAGGTCTGGATGTGTTTGGTTGCGGTAAGGAGGCGTTCTGGTCAAGGCAGGACGAAGGTTATTCATGTACTGACGAAGACGATCCACGTAGTCAGATGGGTCCGTCAGAATATCGTCATCAGACGTTGAAACAATGTCACTGGGAAGAGCCAGTGTTGTCCCAAAAACCATTTCCGCAGCGGAACAGTTCATGTCCACCTTAAGAGAGTTGCGAATGCCTAAAAGGGCCAAAGGAAGTACTTCCGTCCAGTGGGTGGAATCGGCAGCTGAAAGTGCTGACTTCAATTGCCGGTGAAAACGTTCGACAAGACCATTGGCTGCCGGATGGTAGGCGGTCGTTCGGATGCGATGTGTACCAAGTAGTTGGTTAAGGTGGCGGAACAGGTGAGACTCAAATTGCGAACCCCTATCTGTTGTAATCACCGAAGGGACACCAAAGGTAGAGACCCATCGTTGAACGAAGGATTTAGCGACGGTTTCGGCTGAGATGTTCGAAATCGGAATGGCTTCCGGCCATCTCGTAAAGCGATCAACGATGATGAGAAGATAGGGATAGCCCCCAGAGGGTGGCAGCGGTCCAACAATGTCCATGTGAATGTGCTGGAAGCGGGCCTGCGCCATCGGGAAACTACCAATTGGCGTTTTGGTGTGACGGTGGACCTTAACTTGTTGGCACTTAATGCATGATTTGCACCAATTCGAGACATCTTTGTGTACATTTGAGCAAATGTAACGCTGTGTGATTAGTCGTTTGGTAGCATGAATGCCGGGGTGCGAAAGTGAATGAATTGAATCAAAGACTGCTCGTCGAAATTGTTGCGGAACGTAAGGTCTGGCTGTGCCAGTCGAGACATCACAGGTAATGGTGCCCTCCGCTGCGGGGAGGGGTACATCTGTAAGCTCTAACGAAGATGATTTCCATAGCTGAATTAGCTCATCGTCGTGTTGCTGAGCGGATGCGATTGCTGTGAAGTCGAGTGGTGATGAAGAGATAGTAACGCCGTATATATTACGAGATAGAGCGTCTGCTACTACGTTGTCGCGACCTGGGATGTGACGTAGGTCAGTGGAGTATTGCGAAATATAATCTAGGTGACGAATTTCGCGAGGCGAATAGCGATCTGGCTTTGAAGCAAAGGCGTATGTAAGCGGCTTGTGGTCCGTGTAGACTGTAAAGTTTCGTCCGTCGAGCAAGTGACGAAAGTGTCGAATGCTAAGGTAGACCGCCAGTAGTTCTCGACCAAAAGCACTATAGCGAGTTTCTGCTTTCTGGAGACGCTTAGAGAAAAATGATAATGGACGCCTTGTACCATTGATAAACTGTTGCAGGACACCGCCCACAGCAAAATCGGAGGCATCCACCATTAGGGAAAGGGTCGCTTGAGGCAATGGATGATGAAGTAATGTCACCTGAGCTAAGGCAGTTTTGATATCCTTGAAGGACTGGTGTTGGGCATCGTTCAGTTGAATAGGTTTGTTCTTGACTTTAGACGAGAGTAAGTCGGTAAGAGGTTGCATACGGTTAGCACAATGTGGCACAAAACGTCGATAGAAATTGATATGGGTCGAGACGTCGGCCTTAACAAAAATCCATCTATAAACACGGCGTAAACCTATGTTGAGGGTTAGCGAAGATTCACCATATGTGCCAATGTTGGTGAGGTTTGCAGCTCGTAAGAAAGATCTTGCTGGTGTAGTCTTCTCTTTGCTCGTGGCGGGAATTACACTAACCTCAGCACCGGTGTCTATGAGGAAGCGGGTTCCTGTTTCTCGATCCATAACATAGAAAAGAAGACTCTTATGAGTGGGGCCAGGCAGCCACGTCGTCCCTAGTTGCTGGCCTGCTTGTTTACCAGATCCTGGGACTTAGGATGTTTGCAAGGGGGGGGGGGAGACACTTTCTTGCATTATCCCCAAAGCTATTATGGAAATAACAGTAGGTTGGGTTGCCTGCAGGTAAACGACCACGAGAACGGCTACGGGAGCGTTGTCTGAGCTGCTGGACCGTCCTGGTGAGCTCTTCGACCTGTAGGGACAGCTTATCAACTAGCGCGACGAGATGAGATGTGTCGGGCGATAGTGACGTTTGTGCAACCTGTGGAGTGGCTGCGATGGCTGGAGCTATAAGATAAAGTAGGTAACGGGACCTACGTTTAAGCGTTATTGGTCGAACCAATGGTAGGCTATATGTAGATAGTAACGCTGAAGTGTTCTTCGAAGTTAAGTCGAAAATTTGGCTGAATAAAGTGTCCTCGGCTAAGATCCACAGATAAAAATATACGTTCTGTGAAGGGTTGCTTAAATATGCTAAATTCCGAGAATCCTCGCGGTAAAGGACGTTCGCTACAAAGCGTGAACGGTTGGCCACGTATATCGTTCGCGTCGCTCGTCGGTTGTGCCCACGCTTACTCAAAACTTCCTAACCCCTAAAAATGCAGGGACTTCCGGAAACCCGTCACGGAATGTTCAATAATGAAGGAGGGTGGACGAAACTAAATCACTACAAGTCCTTCACCAATTATCAAAATAAGGTCAATCACATAGCGCATAGCAAAGAGAAAACATGATACACGCATATTCAACAGCTCAAAACATGACAACAAAATGACATGGGAAACATAAACACTATTTTTAAACAATGGTAAAAAAGTTTTGAATTACCCTAACATCTTCATTGATCATGATGATGATGATGTCTCTATTAGTGATCCTCAGGATATGCTTTTAATGTTTTTTTCACTAATCTTGGCCCCAATCTGGCCAAATATAATCCACATTGTAGTCACAGAAAAGTAACAACAGAAAATAATTTACATTCCATCTTTTTATCTCCAGTTAGCAGCAATGATGTTGTTAAAGTGGCAATTGATTGACTGAAACAAAAAACAGCTGCTGGTTATGATGAAATACACCCGGGCGTGGTTCGTAGTGTTATTCTTCTCATTTCAAAGCCGCTTACTCATATCTGCAATCTATCGTTTGCTGGTGGAACTTTTCCTGATATCTTAAAAATCGTAAAGGTTATACCCATTTATAAAAAAAGGCGCTCACTGTCAGTTTATTAAGTACCGCCCAATCTCTGTGCTACTGCTTACACAGTATTGCTCATATGTGTATTAACACACTGTACCGTGCGTACTGAAATCTCTGAAAATACATCTCTATGTACCTAAAATGATAATTGCATAGATTTGTGTTGTGGTTTATATTGTGATGACTATAAAAAGTTTCATTTTGGTATTAAAAAAAAAACATCTTTCACTTAAGGTGGCATACTCCTATTAGAGTCTTTATCCATCCGCACGATTGTTCTCCTTCAAGAAAAGTGCCAAAAAGCAGCTGTAGAACATCTTTTTTGATCTGTTGTCAATCATGATCTAGTTTTAGTGACTTGCATATTGAAGAACATGAATAGAAGAACATGTGGTGAAAAATTGGGTCAATCGAGGCAATTTTAGACCCCTTTAGGCATCCCAGGAGCAGCGTACGAAAATTGTTTACTACTGAGTGAAGAGTTTTGTTTACAAGTGGCGAAAACTTCAGGACTCTGATAGCAAGAAATCTGCGCTGCAATGGTACGGAAAATTGATGGTGTAATGAAAGGCCAACTTGTCAGCAATCCGGTGATGGGTAGCGTTTAGCATGTGAGAACCTCTATCTAGACATTAATTTTGTGATTTAGACTTTTAGTGTGTAAGTCAATGGGGCTTTTAATGGCCGTTGTGACAATTTGCTTACGCTAATGTATATAGTCTAACACTTTACTGTACTTCCTCACGTATCATGCTTCAAGTCACTCGTAGGCTGCTGCTGACTATGATCAATTCTTACCCTTAATGTTACGGAAAGAGGGTATTTACACTGTCTCACTGCCAGTATCCAGTCAGTCGAAGCATGATTTATATCAACTTAAAAGAAAAAAAAATGACAATTAGTTATGACCAAAAAGTATTTGAAAAAAAGAACAATTTAAGTGCTATATTGTTTCTATAGCTACTTTGCTTTGCAAGATATACTCACCTTTAACATATGCTTAATCACTGGAAAATTCATTTAAGAATTAAACCGATGATGACGCAGGCTCTTTAGTGTTATCCAAGGCTATATGTAAAATGATCATGTTTATAAGTTCTTGTAACTCAACCAAAACAGGTTCTTGTAAACACATACAACGGATCGCCTCTGGATGACATCCAACACAATATGTCATTGACACATTTGTAATGTTGTATAAACGCTATTTGAGGTTGTAGTGTTTTCCAGTTGAGCTTTATTGTGTCGGATCCGATGAAATGACCTATTATTCGCTGTGTTAGCTTAAGTAGTCTAGCCACTTCATTTGATGAGCGTTACAAATTCAATGGGTCAATCCCCGTAACAATGATGGTGGAAGAGAGAAATACATAATGGACTAGTAGCAGTGAATTTTATTTGTCCACAACATCTTTCAGAAGAATTATCCACAACTGTTAAAAAATTTACAGCCTCCACCAGGATTCGAACCCATGCCTCCCGCTTTATATGCGGACACCCTAACCAACTGGGATATGGACACCAGTAAGGAAGGTCGTCAATCCACTGTAGGCTTTAGCAACCTGTATCGAAACTGCTAGTCCTGCTTGTAGAAACACGTGGTACGGACGTAGGTCTGTGACACGAAAAAAAGGTCCGAGGTTCGATTCCTACCTTCGCCTGAATCCCAAAAGCACGAAACCTGTTATGAAGTTGAATTTCTGATGAGTTCATCTTTACTAATTTATTACAGCATTTATATATAT
>JAIPMN010181563.1:0-15609 GCA_020650975.1 Apostichopus californicus
TTAAACTATTTGTCAGAGTGAAAACAAACATCGCAAGTAACATTTAATTGTTTTTTGTTGCTATCCTTTAATCCGCACCTCTGCCAAATCGTAATTTTCTGACACATACCTGGAGGTTATACATTTCCAAATCTACTATCTAAATACGTAACTTGAACAATTATGACGCCAGATGAAATTCGACATTTTGCCTTCCTGTTTCATACTTTTGTAGACCAATAAGATTTGGTTCTTCACGTTTCTCACAATATCCACGTTTGCAACTAATGGACTGACGTGGAATTGTAAGCAACATCTATGTTACTTCGACATATACTGGACGATATGTGAGAAACGAAACACATTACAGTAGAAAGCTCTTATTCCAATTTGCTTACACGGGAAATGTATGTGAAATATATGGCATATTGAATCAATTTAAAGGCCGACTCCAAAAAGGAATACTAACTGTACGACACGAAGAGATATATATTTATATATTTATTAAAAAGAGGATACAACCGTCAGTAACTTTAAAAATAAGGTGTGTTGAAAAGTAAATAATTGAA
This sequence comes from Apostichopus californicus, assembly GCA_020650975.1. NCBI lineage: Eukaryota > Metazoa > Echinodermata > Holothuroidea > Aspidochirotida > Stichopodidae > Apostichopus > Apostichopus californicus. The sequence goes on from JAIPMN010181563.1 coordinate 549, forward strand.
AGATCTATGATTTCCATCTACTGAGAAAACGAAATTCATTAACAATCAAAGGTATTGATGATTACGATGTATTGATTATTGCACAAGATGAAATAGTTTAGAAGGAAAAGAGCGTGGTGTTCTAATCTACTGAAAAGCATTTAAATGAATAAATCTCTAAACGAATTGAAATGACCGATGAGTTCCAACTTCCGCGATCCCTAGATATCCTGGAAGAAATTTTCTCTGCACAATAATTCATTAATAAGTATAGCATGACATAAGATAAGACGACCTTTATATAAACTTCCATTAGCATCCGTAGTAGAATAATTTCAATCGTTATTGAATCACGTTGTCTAGATGTTGTATTTCATTGTCGTTTCATTCCTCGTCAACAGCTAAACAGTTTTATCTAAACGCAAGCATTATTTCAATATCATGGAAAAACTTGGAGGACGAAAATGTTGGCAGAGCGTCTTGGCAGTTTTGATGTTATGGAGTTTTCTTGAATTAAAAATGGTAAGTTACCTTTCAAGAATTTGTTTTCTTCGATTCTCACATACAACGTTTGCTCTCATAGTTTGAATTTCATATGTTGTTTGAAAATCACAATATTTTAAATTTTGGATAACTATGAAATCGACTTCAGTGGTTATATATTAGACCATCTCTTTTCTTACTGAAGAAAATCGTTAAGTTTCTATACGCATCATGTCTGCCTGCCTTCTCTTATGTTGAACTTCATTATTTTGAGAAGACGAAGAAACTATAAACAGTTTAAAAGCGGAATTATAAAATGTCATTCTAAAAAGTTTCTTGCTGCAAAGTCTGAAAAGAGAATTTCCCGAACAAAAATACGTAAAGTGTACAAAATATATTATAAAATAATATCGATGTTTTTTCTCTAACTTCAATCAACCTTTTTTTCCAGAAGCGAAACCACGCTCTCATTTTCAAAGTACTTAGTAAATTTAAAAATCGTTTTAATTAACTTAACTTACAAGGCAAAAATAAAAAAAGGGGGGGGCTAGCAGGGAAAAGGGAGAAAAATGAAGAATTTATATCTAAGTGATATTAATGTTTGAGGTTTGAAAAACGTGTTCAATGGTGCGAACCAAAATTCTAGTTTTAGATATTATTTCTCCACCCCTCCTTTTCAATGCTTTAATCAATATTGCTAAATACTAGGGTTTTACAACTGCTCGAAAAATCTTGCGTATGATGCCTTAATAGCAAAATAACTCTGACATGGACATTCTTACCAATTTATATCATATTTGTTGGTCTACTACGTGATTGTTTTAAAAAAAATTACGAAAGATACACAAATAAGTACACTTCATAAACATTTCAGTTTCTCCTATCTGTATCAAATAACCAATCCTGTATCTTACTTCTCAAAGACTATACTTCCACTACATGTATCCTCTGTTTATTATGCTTGGTACAAGACATCTTCATCTTAACGCTCTCTGTGCCAAGAGGCACACAAGGATGAGACGTATTCAAATGCAAATGCCCATCTTTTACACAGCTGCCATATTAATACCGTATATGATTTAATATTATGTTTTAGCTATTAGAGAAACAAAGCTAACTAATGTACTTTAATTTACAATACACTGAATATACACTCTTAATTTAGTTCCTCTTTTGAGGATAGAATTTCCCCCATAAATACCATCGAGCAAAATTTTTTTGTACATTTATTTTGTTGTTGTTCAATTCAGTTTTGAATACATACGTTAACACGTAAATTTATATATATCCTTCGTTTGATATAATTCATAATAAAACGATCTACATGAAAACAAGCATAGCACTAGCGAAAGGTTGACTGATTGCGAAGATTAAAGTTAAAGATCTGATGTCCACAAATAATGATGGCGTCTTAAAATATAGAGGAAGGCCGGAGCTCAAGGCGTTGGAAATATTGGTGAAGGTCAGACGTTTTCACTATTCTAGATTGGTCGACATCGTAAATTACCAGATACAAAACAAACAAAAAACACACATAAAACAGATTGATAGATCATGTTACCAAATCTAGCGCATGAATTGAACTTTAAATTATCTCTCGTGATTCTTGATAATATTTTGTTGTTCCATTTAAGTTTTGTTTATTTCAAGATTCTTTGATTATTCATCCATAACAACAAATAAGTGACAGAAATTCTCTATCCAACAGCCGTCAATATAATCCTTTTCAAGTAGTCTTAGATTTACAGAAACGTTTTACCTTGCATAAAGTACCTACATTTTGAGTGTGTATTTTGCTAAAACATTTTTGAAGACTGCAAAGTTGATTTCAGGAGTTTTTTAAATCGTTTTTCTTACTTTGAAGAAATCATTAAACTTTTATATTTATTTAAAAAAGAAGAAATCAAAAATCAGTTTAATATTTAAGTACAATATTCACTTGTACATCTCTCCCTTTCCTTTGCAACGAATTTATCAAATTGACTAAATTATAGTTTTATCCCACTTCTCGAGTAAATCTGGCGTGTCCTTCGTATATAGCGAAATAGCTCTGACATTAACGTCTTTTCAATTTATCTCATAGTCTTCGGCTTATTGCATTACTTTTGAGTACATAATTATAAGTCGTATACTTTTTGCTAGGGGAGATACACAAATAAGTACACTTCATAACATTTCAGTATGTTTCTCTTATCTGTATAAAATGATCAATCCTGTATCTTACTTTTCAAAGAATAAACTTCCATTACATGTACCATCTGTTCATTTTAATTGGTACAAGACATAGCTAAACTATATTCAGAAAAGTTCATAATTATAATGTTTCTTCATCGCGATGATTTTCGTTCTTGAATTTACCAGTTACATGACTTGTCTTTACTCATTAAAATTTCAATGGCAATTTCAAATGCAAATTCCCATGGTTTACGCAGCTGCCATATTAATACCGTATATATGATTTAATATTCTGTTGTAGCTATTACAGACGCAATGGTAAATAATTACTCTATTAACTTCCCGAATTTTAATTTTCATTGCACTGAATATACACTCTTCACGAAGCAAAACCATTTTACTCAGTTCCTGTTTTGCGGATAGAATTTCTAACATAATTATCATCGAGCCAAGTTTTTTTTCGTACTTTTTTGTTTGTTTTTCAATTCAGTTATGAATACATACGCTTACACGTAAATATGTATATTCAGTGCTGATATCAGGGCGTTGTTCTGCTAGAACTGTTATCCAAAAACACTCCAATTTGTAGGTTCTCGTATCTCGAACATCATTTTATATAATTCATAATTTTAGAGTTAGCGGAAGATAGAATGATTGTGAAGATTGAAGTTAAAGATCTAAATGTCCACACATCATTATAGCGTCCTAACATAGAGAGACTGGCCTGCGTTCAAGGCATTGGAATCTCAAGGGGGGTTGGAATTTTTCACTATTCTATAAATGCCGACACTGTAACGTAATCCGCCATAAATGCTTCACTTATCATGTAGTCTTAGATTTAAATAAAAGTTTAACCCTTGTTTTTATCAAAGCCGTAGGGCACTTATATGTTGTTTGTGTTAGTTACTAAACGATATATTTTTGATATTTTCGTCATTAGTTTTCTCATGATACTTGATATTGCTACAAAATAACTAAACTAGAACTTGGTACAAAATGTGATCCGACATAGTAACTCACTCTATCCTTATTGTTACCCTTAATTTAATACAGTCAGCAAATTTTGAACTCAGTATCTCCTGTTTCGTTATTACCCCTGTTGAATTCCAAAAAGTGAGGCTTTCTTATTCAAGATATATGAACGTATCAAATGATCGTTTATACTATCGAAGGTGAAGAAAGAAGGTTGTGTGATTAACAACCATCACAACAATTCTGAGAAAGAAGATTTTAATTCATTCGAAATGTACTAACAGTAACAAATTGAGGCAGAATTAATTTGCAAAGATAAATGAGTATATTCCATTTATGCAGATCTTCAAGTATCATGATATGAAAGGGAACTAATTATGTACATTAATTTTTTATTAAAGTTTTACACAAGTGTGTAAAGACGTATTGATTTTTTTGAATCAACAACAGTTATCACAATTTCAATTCCAATTTTCGTTCTATATTATATCATACCCAGCAGACCCCTGCAATTCTGCTCATTTCGTTCAACTTCAAATTTGATTTCATATGTGTTTTTTTGTATAATAATTACGTCAGATGGAAAATGGTCTCTGTTGTTGTAATTTAATTTATTGACATCGACGGGAATAATTATTTTAAGTTCCTCAGTATCTTTAATTTGATATCAATATAATCTTTAAGAACTAATTTGTTGTGTAATACCATTGCCTTCACTTAGAAAAACTGTAAAATTGTTTCCAATACACAATACTTTGGGATCAAGTTCACATAAATTGCTCAAAATGTTCGATTTTTACATATTTTATCGCAATCATTCCTCAATTAGGTTGGATAAATAAGAACCCAGTGTACAGTAAAATAAGTGACCAACTCAGGTACTATATTGTTCTGATAAATATTTTATGAAGTTACAAACTAAACCTTGGTAAGAGTCATAAACAAATAAAACACATTCAATGAATTAGAGACATTTACAACATCTGCATCGTTTGTCAAGTTTAGCAATCGGTTTAATAATTATTACAAAGAACCTTTTCAGGATATGAGCAAATACTAATATTTACTTAATCAACAAATGTACTGATTCTTTTTTTTCATTCTCTCTCCATATTTCATGTTCCGCAATCTGCAATATAGATTCTTGAACAACCCGTATAAGTAGTATTAGATGATAAATATTATAGACATTACCAATAGTTAAATTTAAACTTTCAATTGATAGATATTCTAAAATATGGAAAATTTCCATCCGTGGTATGTTACGAAGATCTGAGTTATTCAATTAGAGAATACATGTCTGATCTCAGGTTTTAATTCATTTTATCTTTTTTAAAACTGCCAGCTCATTCCATCTTTTTGATAAAATATGTTGTATCGCTAATAAAAGTAATCAGAGTTTCAAATACTTTCCTAACTAATCAATTGACGTCTCGCATCTTACAGAAAGTTAGAGCATCTCTAATATAGGCCTATCCACAGTAAACACACACATACAAACAGTTGCCCATATTACGAATTGCATTTTTTGTTAATTCATATTACCTGAGATACTTAGACTAGTCAAAACCCGCTGCAGGAAAGCGGAAAAGCTATGTAAATACGCAGTTTGTCTACAAAGAAACATTTCAACAGATTTAGGTAATGTTTTTAAAGAGTTTTTTTTTGTCTCTCTTTGTGCTTTGTGCTCTGCCCAAACAAAACGCGGTGTTTATCAATTTGTAGAAAATAAGATAGCCAAGCTTTATGTACGCCTTTGTAGGTCAAAGGTAATTTCACTTTAGAAATCGTAATTTAATGTTACACGCATTGTGTGATTACAACGATACTTAGCTGCCAAAAGCAGCAAAACAAGATTAGAAAATATAAATAGAGTATCATGAGAAATAACAACAACTCTTCAGTGTACGAAAGCTGAAAGTAAGTTAAACATTACGTACTGGACTGTTTTTCAAGTAACACGTTACAGTACAAAGAAGACTTGAAACTGAGGTTAATATTCTTGTCATACTGTTTTATTAGCTGAATTGACATTCTGCCTAATCGTGTATTCAGTGACAAAGTTGCAATAGATACTTCTAGTTCCCCATTTTCGTAACCTTTTCAGTACATTCTGAAGCAGCAAAACTAGGTTAACAAATAAAAATAGATTATGAAGAGAAAAACAGAACAAATTCTCAAAATCTCCAGTGTACGGTATGTAGATTAAAGTAAAATAATATGTACTACGGTGATACTTCGTGCTTCCTATTTTTGTAACATTGTCAGTTCTATTCTTTAACAGGTCATCGCCAGCGTCGTGAGCCAATCATCAGGTTAGTCTATTTAAATTAAAATGGTTCGACAGATAAAATTGACGTATCATTGATGGATTGATTGGTTTTGTTACAACGGTAACAATTGACGTATCATTGATGGATTGATTGGTTTAATTACAATAAAAACACATTGCTAAGCATGTCGTGGTGGGAATCTTTACTCTTGAACGATGTATTCTTGGCTTATAGTACACTAAATCACAATTGCAGCAGCATCTTTTCACCTGTGTACAATCTTGCTGCAATGTTTCAAATCTATGTTTGCCTTTTCTTACCAGGTGTACGTCAGCTGTTATTTCTATACCCACTTAGTTATTCACAACCCATGCAGTCTATTATAAAAGCTGAACTGTAAATATTAATTTTAATTGACAGAGAAATATTACAAACAGATTTGTGTTTGTTGATATGTAATATTGAAGCCATTGACTTCCGATAGATTTCAAATATCCTCATTTACATTTGATTGATGAAAAACATTATGCAGGCCTTCTAAATACCTATCTAACATACTAACGCACTAACATACTAAATATGTATGCACAAACCTTCATTGCAGTTGACAATTATACATGTTTATTTCAATTTACACATAGGTTCTTCATACTTTGTTTTTCAACAACCTGCGTACCCGAGGGATTGCAAAGAAGTATTGAATGCCTGCTCTTCTACCCACAATACATCTGGGGTGTACCTTATTAAACCAGATGGCTACCCTGAACCATTTGAAGCCTACTGTGATAATGATCTTGAAAATGGAGGATGGACGGTAAGATTTGATTGAGAAGTTATTATCATAGTTACACTTTCCTGTCGCAACGTTCAAGATCACTTTATAACTCATAGAATCACATTACCGACGAAAGCAGGGAGAGATGTTCATGCGAATCTGTGAATACTAATAATCAATTGCACTCCATTTCACATTTTAGAATAGCATTGGCAATTTAAGCAAAATTTGTGAAAGTCAGAAGTTTAATGTGACTTCATGTTTTTAATTAAACCAAAGACAATTCTTGTCATTCGGTAAATGTTTCGCTGTATTTGGAAATGTGCTACAACGAAGACTACAAGACATGGAATAACAAAAGAATCCTTATACAAAGACAAACGTTTATTTTGTTTATATATTTCACCTGTATTCTCATTCATAAATATAACAGGTTTTGCAAAGACGTTTAATGGAAACTGTTAACTTTAATCGAACATGGAAAGACTTCAGAAACGGCTTCGGGTTTCCACGAAGTGACGTTTGGCTTGGAAATGAGAAAGTAGCTTTTCTAACGAACCAAAAACATTATCAACTACGACTGGAGTTTCAGAATGTTGTGGGACAGTCTTACTACGTTACATATGACAACTTTCGTATTTCAGATGAATGGGGACAATATTCACTGTCAAGTTTAGGTTCATACCGAGGAACACCAAGTAAGTCAATATAAAATAAACTACAATGTGACCCGACTCTTTCATTTCAAAGTTACTTGAAGCACATGTTCATTTTTAATAGAATTTAATTTGATCATAAGGTCAATATATATGGCATGTTTTTTTTCCGATTTGCTCGTTTCTCACCAGACTACATTTGTATGTTTAAGTCATCTTGGCATAGATAGAAGGTGGTATCTACAATTACCCTATTCTGTATATATATATTTCACTATGTGAGCAAAGTAATATGACCAGAGCATAAACTTAGCTGAATAATATTTATAGGCAAATTTTGTCGTTATTTTGTTGACGCAGACATAATGGTTTGGAAAGGAGAAAACATGAGGAGATAGTAATTATGCCAAGGAAAGAAATTATATATTTTCTAAAGTGACTTCATCAAAACTAAACAGAGATTTACACTATAAAGAGGTCGTAACTATAGTATCAGAAGATTTATTGCCTGACTTGCTATAATTATTTTCGCTTTTGCTTGTTTAATCTTTTGATTTTATTAGCTCCGTTGGAAATAATCGTTTCTTATTCGATTCAAATATTGCAGTGTTTTCTTTCTCATGATAGAAGCACAACTTTTATATCGCATATTCATTAAAAACGATTTCTTCATACAGATTCAAACATTGAATGGTGTCCGACCAACGAAATATTTACCAACGAAACATGTGAGAGGACGTGTGAGGACCCTGAGACATGCGTCTCTTCAACCTCTCTTGCAAAACCAGAGAGATGTGCTTGTGTCGGTGAATATATGATTCATGAAGGAAAATGCATTCCTCAGAACCAATGCGGATGTTTTGCTGCTGACAAGGGAGGTGTCTTAAGGGTCAGTAATGTGACTACGGTCACTATTGTTCACATTCTTTCTCTAACATGTCTCTAACATTTTATTCTTTCTCTAACTTTTTCTTTCTCTTTCACTCATGTTTATTTTAATAGGTCAAGACCCTTGATGACTTATAACTCTTTGAATTACTCATTTAGAAATGTTGACTATTTTCTCCTAAAGAATTAATAATGATGCTATAGTATCTTCTCCTTTGTTTGTTAAATACATTTTTCTATTGTTATTTGAAAACCAGAACGGCGAGTCTTTCATCAATTCAGACTGTAGAAGAAGATCAAACTGTAGTAATAACCAAGTTACTTTAGAAGAGAATTACCAGTGTAATGATGACGCAACCTGTGATGAGAGAAATGGCATCCGTAGATGTTACTGTAATGATGGCTACCAAGGGGACGGAGAAGAGTGCACACGTGAGATGATACCAAAAGATTGCAACGATCTTCTTACTGAGGATACCCGTGACGGAGTTTACACCATTTACCCTGATAATTGGCCTAACGGCATTCAGGTTTACTGCGAGATGGAAAGTAACGGAGGAGGATGGACGGTGAGTTGATCAATGCAGGAGCGCATCCAGACTTTTTCATCTTTACATTGTGGAAGTGAAACGACTGATGTGACAATCTATCTTGGTGGTTGGCCTTCTATAGAACTCAAATTGTTTGTCCAGATATAAATTAAGAGAGAAGAGGCACGTTGGACAACTTCTCCCAGTCGGAAATATTGAGGAAAATATTGATCAGAGTGTACAATGCCTGCCCTGGAAACAACATGCGACTCTTCAGGCATCCTAACATGAATATTATAGTGACAAATACATTTTTAACTTTTGAGTATTTTCTAGTTCATGGTCGTATCATTTTCATGTCTAAAGTTCATTACTGACGGAGCGAGCAAGGGGTGAAGGTGGGAGTAGAGGAGGGGAGGGGGGGGGGGAGGTCAGGGGCCGTTTATTTGTTCTTGAATCAAATTCTTTATTAGGCTTACCTCAAAATGTCATTGAGTGATTTATTCATATTTGCTTTTTTAGGTTTTTCAACGACGATCCAGCGCAGCAGTTCCTTTTTATCGTGGTTGGTCTGAGTATGAAAATGGTTTCGGTAATCCTAGTGAAGACCATTGGCTTGGAAATAAATACATTCACGACATAACAAACCAGAAAGCGTACGAGCTACGTATTGATTTAAGAAATTCAGGATCAACACCATACTACGCACTCTATTCTTCCTTTAGTATCAGTGACAACTCGGACAAGTATCGTCTGTCTATTGGATCATACAGTGGAGATGCTGGTTGGTATTACGCTTTATTTCTCTATATTTCAGTCCTTTAACACGTGTATTACAAAAAAATGGTCCAACAAAACGTATGGATAGATTAAGTGTCTATGTGATTTATTGGAACCAAACGGTATTTAACGTAGTTTTGATTAATTGAGACAAATTACATTTGTCAGCTTACCTTTATCCTTCTTTGTGGTTCATAAACCTTTAACATGCGATCACGGGACGTCAACTATCCTATGACACTTTGCAGGAATATGTCAACGTGGTGAACGGATGCCAGTGATACTTTGGGTTGTACTGTTCAACTTAAACAGCAGGCGTCACCCAGTCGTTGTTGGGTATGGAAGGCCACACTAGCATTTATAAAACTTCCGATATAGCGTCTGATGTTATTCTACACATTAGTCAGGTAGTTGCACCCGTTTGAGGGCAGGGTATCTGTCTGCTCATCAGAGGGATTAAAATATGTACGGAACGAAATGTCTTGCCTCTTTTATGAAACGTTTTGCTCAGCCAGATATATACAACAAGTACGGAAAACTTTAAATTATTGCTCTCGACTCCTTCAATATGCCCAAATGGTATCAAGAGATTTTTAAACATTCGTCACAGGCAGAAACGCTATCTGGATTGTTCATTTCGTTAGCTGTAACATTGAATAATACACATTACCGATTACTAAAGCAATTTTTAGAACATATTTCATAAATGCTAATTCGGAATATAGTTTTACCACAAAGATCTAGAAGTATACCTGGAATAAGTGAAAGTATGTATTATGATATAATAGCCCAAGAGAAAGAAAATGTCCCAAGCATTGGTCTAAAAAGCAAGCCCCACTTCAACACCCAACTCATTAATTATGTGTTCCTGCATCATATAAGTCAACCCTATAGAGAATGTTACACACAGTCCAAAAATACCATCTGATTATGAATAAATTAATTGACAAAGAAGTTCAAGAATCACTTCCTTCATGAAACTTAAAACAGAAGAGGAGCATCATTGTCATTATAACATGAATGCATTGTTTCTTGGACTTTGATAACCTACGATGAATTAGTAACTAGTAGATAAACCATGAAAAAGATAAAAAAACATCCACTTGTGGGTAACAATGAATAGAGTGGATAATAAAGCTATGGGTGATGCTATATAAATAATAAAGAAATGACGTAGAAGTCAACGGAATTCAAACCACATAGAAATGTCGAATTTAACTATTGTGTTAGCTGACAAAAATACTTAAAAGAACATGTCATTGAACGGTATATATTAGATTTGGGGCATTTATACAAGAATGCTCTAAAGTGAATCAGTGTGTTTTAGTTTGTTTCAATAAATTAAAAACAAATATTAAATTATGTTGATGTTTGATTTGTTCTTTGTAGGTAATGATGCGATGTCCTTTAGCAACAATAAGCAATTCAGTACAAAAGACCAGGACTACGATGGATGGAGCAGCTACGACTGTGCTGAGGGACACAGAGGAGCCTGGTGGTTTGCTGAGCAATATCGTTGTAGAGATTATTATTCCTCTTCTTACTGTCGATCTTACTGCTCTCAATCTTATTATTGCGAGTCTTTCCCCATCGCCAGTGACGACTGTGTTCATTGTGTAGATGCCCACCTCAATGCAGAATACGACGGCTCTACTCGGGGAACGAACATATTCTGGGAAAGTATTAGTGGAGACGACTGCCACCTTCGATTCACGGAGATGAAAGTACGTCCGGTGTAGATGTGGAAAAACCAGTATTATCTACGAATCTACGAAACATTGAAACAATAACAAATACCAAATTATTTGGCATAAAGAGACTCTCGTTATGCAGTTATTATTTATTATGAAATATTTCTCTTCATCTTTTTTACAATACTTATTTTGGTAGATCGTAAATAGATTCAAAGAAATATTAACATCGAGATTTAACTTTTGTAGCAACCATGAAGAATCAAATTGTATGTGCTATTAAAGTTATCATTTAGAGAGATGCAACATTATAATGAAAGGGAAAATGCCAGTTGTACGTGTTCATCTGATACGCAGGCGTCTGTGAAAAAAAGCTTTTGCATGTTCTTTTTAACTAGCAGTGAAATTCGTATGAGCGATCGGCATCATAAACATGCGACCTATATCGACTTGTCGACCCCAAGCCCTCCCACAGTACAATGGTAAAACCGGAAAATATAAAACTATATAGTAATTGGGTTATTGTAATACGGAGTAGCTGTTGTAAAACAATTGCACACATATGGTTTGGTCCCAGCTGAATATAGTTTCAGTTATGACATAACTACTTAATATAATACTACTACTTCAATTTGTATATCAGTATGGCATAACGACATATCTAATGTAGTATGTGTGTATGACGTAACAACATATCTCATGTATTGTAACGCTAACTCATTCTAAGATTCCAGGGGCGCACAGATATTCCCTACTGAGGACTGGTAGTGGTATGGAAACAAATGTGGCTTGAATGGTTGTGTGTTAGTAACGACGAGCCTTGAATCTCGCTATTACATGGAGAATATAATACATAGACAAACGAGTAAAGAACGAGCGCTGAGTAGATTTTGTAATCAAGTACTAAAATCAGCCACGGTACAGATAAAACATCGGTATGAAGCCCTCAATAATAAATAGAAAAGCATGCACTTAAAACGTGTCAATACCGAGGCCTCAAATTATGGTCGGAGCCAAGGCTGCTACCGAACCGAACGATTCAGAACGGGAGCGAAGACTGATTCACAAGTCTCGAGATCTGATTTGGCTGAGCTGGTGAGCAGACGTCACGTAAACTGTAATACTTATTAACAACTGGGACATTAAGCTTAGAGAAATAGAGGGCGATATATAATGAACGGCATCACAGTATCATGGGTGTATGATGTCATTTTAAGTTCGGCATCAAAATATCATGGCTGGAAAAGAACTAGCATAACAGAACATTAAAAGACTGAGTAACTTGAGTAAGGAGATTCAATGGTCTGTATTTTGACACAAAGGTCAGTCTACAATTGTTATCAAACTGAACAAGTAATATAACGTTAACAAATCAATGAACGGCCCCTTTGCCGATTTGAGCTCTACAACAATTATTGAGGTAAGCGAGAATGCCAGCATATGTGATGTGGTGTTACAAAACTGCACCATGTAAATAACGTGACTATACCGTTAATTTCTACGTCTGGCATACGTAACTGACAATGCTCCTTGTGGTCAAGAGCTAAACTTCACGAACATTGCTTGCAAATCTTGCCGTCTTCTAGATAATCTCTGAGATTGAATGCTGAGATTGTGAAACATAATCCAACATAAGACAGACTTAAATCTCCCCTAATCCTTGTGCAGTCACAGAGTCAGGACACACTGTTTGGCCTATGGTGATTATACGTACTCAGAGCCGATCCTTGTGTAGTCACAGAGTCAGGACACACTGTTTAGCCTATGGTGGTTATACGTACTCACAGCCGATCCTTGTGTAGTCACAGAGTCAGGACACACTGTTTGGCCAATGGTGGTTATACGTACTCAGAAACGATCCTTGTGCAGTCACAGAGTCAGGACACACTGTTTAGCCTATGGTGGTTATACGTACTCAGAGCCTATCCTTGTGTAGTCACAGAGTCAGGACACACTGTTTAGCCTATGGTGGTTATACGTACTCAGAGCCGATCCTTGTATAGTCACAGAGTCAGGACACACTGTATAGCCTATGGTGGTTATACGTACTCAGAGCCGATCCTTGTGCAGTCACAGAGTCAGGACACACTGTTTAGACTATGGTGTTTATACGTACTCAGAGCCGATCCTTGTGTAGTCACAGAGTCAGGACACACTGTTTATCCTATGGTGGTGATACGAACACAGAGCCGATCCTTGTGTAGTCACAGAGTCAGGACACACTGTATAGCCTGTGGTGGTTATACGTACTCAGAGCCGATCCTTGTGTAGTCACAGAGTCAGGACACACTGTATAGCCTATGGTGGTTATACGAACACAGAGCCGTAGCACGTAGTACTTTCCACATACACAATGGATAATGGTCCTTATAATTGTTATAATATGTAAAAGTTACACTTCGATAAACAATGACGCCGGTTGTCAATCATCTCTCTAATTAAAGTTTTCATGCAGCTTAATATCCATGAGCTGAAAATGTCCCATATGAAACATATCTGTCAGACTAGAATATTATTTTAATTATGATAAACAAATCTGACGGCAGAACACTTGGACAAGTTCGCATGAGAATGGCGTTTAACTTTTACTTTGGATGATATCAATACATCAATTAACATCATAAATTATTTAATTATATCATTACATAGTAAATACAAACTAAACCGGCTTCCCATATGTGTATCTTCAACAATTATAAGTGGGCGTTGTACTTATTGAACTATGTGGAGGTATTTCGGCCTACTTACATATCATAAATAGTACATTGCGCGTTCGACATGGTCGGAGATCATGCCAAATGTATAAAAAAGTGATACTATATATGCATCAAGTTTGGCAGTAATAACTTGTTCACTTTTTCACATGAAACTATATCTACATTCAAACGATCAAATATATTTGAATGCTTAATTAGGAACACAAATTCATATAATTGTCATGCTTGAGTTCCACCTAATTACTTTCCCCACAGAACTCGATTTACTTGATTGCAATAAAAGAATTAGTAATTGCATCATTTCTCCCTATATTAACATATTTCATTTGAAAATTTTATTGATTTATATATCTTTCCCTAACACAGTTAAAACGATCATAGATTAATAAGTTTACAATTTTAAATTGAAATATTCAATCAATCAGACAATGGGTCCAAGCAACATCCGACCAACCGTCACATTTGTTTGTAAATTTAAATGCAATGTGAAAATGGCCTAATTGAAACCTGAATGTTGATTATTTGAATTAATACACACCTTCATTGTTATTGTTGATTAATAAGACAGTTATAAAACCTATACATCAGTTGCAGCTAATAACATTTAACAATAATTTAGAGCTCTTAAAATCTAACTAGGAACATGTTTAATGAGATGAGCAGCTAATTAGATCAAAGTGCAGCTTGCATTGACACCATGTAACGTCATAGTCGGTGTACAACTTTGTTGTGTGTTATAGGATTTCGCAATTACAATGGATACCGTATGTCATTTGAAATTCAAATATTTTCTTTGCTCAGAGAGTTCTGTTTCAACTCTCTGTTTTGTTCTGGCACAGACCATTCTGTGCAATATGCGTCATAATTGCAAAAGCTTGATATTATAGCTGAACTCCAAACAGTGGCGTCCGACAATTTTGCTCATCCGCTTGGGGCAAAGGAACGAAAAGGAACGAAAGGAATCGAAAGGAAATCTTGCCAAATAAAACAATATATGATATAATCCAATATAATAAGCTTACTGGTTTAGCAATTAATAAAACATGATATGAGCTTCCAGGAATATTTGAGGGATAAACGTTAAGGAATACAGGCGCGTAGCCAAGGGGGGGGGGGGCGAAGGGGGCAGCCGCCCCCCCCCC
>JAIPMN010181564.1:0-10621 GCA_020650975.1 Apostichopus californicus
GCAGCATACAAGAACATTTCTGGTATTGATAGCTCCCCAGATCATCGGAAATGGCACTTCTCGGGCTTGAAAATGACCAACCAGATGTACACTTTTGCCTGAGAACCAAATTTTTCCCAATAGTTTTTTTTCCTCCCTAACCTTTTTCAAGATTTTCACCAGTTACATATCATGTTCGACCTCATTGCATCTCCTATGGATCATTGATTTTGTAGGTAATACTACGTAACGGCCCACAAAACCCGTCAGCCCCACCTTTCAAGGTTTTAAGCCCATTATTTTTTTCAGAATTTGAATAATACATTCACTTCAAAACATACCCATAATGTTGCACAAAATTTCATCTATGGACAACCAATATAGAAAAAAAAAACCTTCAACCCCTAACAGACAGGTCAAAATTGCACGAGTAGAGGGAAGTATGATATAGAATGTTGGTCAGGGAATTTTCGAAAATTCAGACACTGTTAATCTATTGTGTACAAATATTCAAACCTCTTTTAACGGCTACTATAAATATCATACAAAAAAAATAAAAAATATACTCGAAGGGTGGGGGCGCCCCCCCCTCACCCCCCTTGGCTACGCACCTGCAGTTGGAAATATTGTAGGAAACAGGCCAAATGGAAACCCAGTGAACCCATATCGATGTGGATCATATATATGATTGTACGTACTTACACTCATACACAAGAGATGTACAGACATGATAATAATCATGAGTGACAACATGCTACACGGTCACAGGTCACAGAAACGACCACGAAGAGTAATTTAACTCATGCAGCATGTGTTGGATGAAGTTTTAGCCACCGCCAAGTATGATTGATAAATAATCTCAGCCATTATTTTCTATTTATAGCCACACAAAAAAAACTATGCGACCAAATATTGGGGGGATAGTAGAAACTATATCCCCCAACTAAAATATTGGGGGACATGCCCCCCCCCCCATGATCGCCACCCATGGCGGTAGAATCCAATGGAAGATTAAAGCCAAAGAGAAGTAATGACACAATTTTTAGCTTTCATCAGTTAATTTTATGGTACCGACTATAAACATATGTACTTTCAAAGAGAAAATCGAGAATCAGCAACAAAGCACTAAGCTGACGGTAGGCTTTTAGGTTTTGTAACGTATATTAGTTACTTAGCACTAGTTTCGTAATCCAACCTCTGGCCTAGGCCGATATCAGCTGACCCAACATAAGTCTTAGTAGAATTACCACGACCATGTTCTCATTGCATTTTTCACAATCGTTAAGCCTAACGTTAGCCGATGTGACACAAATAAGGCCATGCCACCAAACAATAAGATTTACCATAGGCCTATAACGGATCTGAGCGGCTCTCAGCTAAACGTAGTTGAAAACCAGATGTAGTAGACTAGAAATAGGCAAGTGAGACGAAATGCAAATTTAAGATGGCAAGCCTTACATGTAGGGGGGAGGTGGGGATTTGATTTGGAGTAGTAAACATTAGGGAATCTGTCGTGGTCACTCAAGTAAGTAATGTATGACACTCAAGTAAGTAATGTATGAGAACACATGAAAGATGAAGTAAAACACATTAAATATATTCCGAGGTGTGTTTGTCAGCATTAAAGTAGTGTAGTGACATGCATATACGGTAGTATAATTATACATGGTGGATATTACATCATCATAGTGAAATCGAGGGTTTAAGCCAAACAGGGTAACCTCACCTCCACCCACCCTTCCAACCAAATGGATTTATAAGCTAGACAAAAAGACCCAATATTAACTAAATTTGAAGCAATGAGAAAAAAAAGAAGTCCAATCTGCATGGGTCTCTGGCTCCAGATTTGTTATTATTTTAGGATGATGTTGGCATACATGTAAAGACAGTAATGCAAATATGGATGCTGCTTGGATACCACACATAGTAATATTGGCCTACTGTAGAACAGACATAACCAAATAATTATTCCACTGATTAGTGCATATACATGATGAGTGGTAGTCATTGCATTTATTTTGTTTTGTATAGACACTTCTGGATAAATGCATGGTGCCTGCGAGCTCCTGGCGTAGTCTGGACCCAGTGTGTGACCATGGTGGAGTTTAAGATGGCAAGATTATCCTTCAGCCTGCTGATATTAAATCTGGTTGTGTTCAGCCATGCACAGACTCGACCCCTTTTACCTAACAAGCCTAGTCCAGTGTGTCATTTTACAATGAAGGGTATAACATGGTCTTCCACGATGTGAAGGTTGTGATGAAGGGTATAGCATTGTCTTCCAGGATATGTCATTTTACCATGAAAGGTATATGGTCTTCCAGGATGTGCAATTTTGGTGGAACTGTCTCATCTGGAAAGTTTTTCCGAAAGAAATTCAAGTAGCTTTTGATGGTTAAATCTGTTAGAAAATGAAACCAAAACATAGTTTATCCCATATTACCTTCCTTTTTAAAACTTCACACACAACAATTTCAGCTTTCATCAACCATATACCAGCCATATGATTGGTCAGAAAGTCATAATGACCAGTGGTCAACCATATGGTGCATTAACGTACCGTTCAGATTGGTCGGATTGTTTTTTTGTATTTTTTTACGCTGGTCCAAAGAGCCTACTACTCAATCGATAACCAAAAACCTAAATCAGTAAAGGCCTATTGTAATGCTAACAAAGGGATGTTAGCAACCACTGCTGACCGTGGAAGCACTCTAAACCTGCAAGCAGACTCAAGCTCCGCCCACTCTGCATATTAATGAGAGAGAGCCAGTAGAGCTGTGGTCATGCTTTGCTGATTTCAATGAATAGACAATAGACGCTCACACGCCATCATGACGGCGATGAGATTTGGCAATGGTCCATAATTACCTGTCATCATAATCAATGAGAGAAGCGAATAATAGGTCAACTTATTAATCAGGGTAACTGAGAAACATGAAAATCGGACCTCACCTAACGCTTTTCTATCTTCTTTAGAAAGGTACCCAGCAGAATTATACTGTTTGTTGCAGGTTCCAAAGTGTCTGAAAAGTGTCTTATATTTTGATGTAACAGCTTGATTATCATGCACAAGGGTTGGACACCGTTTTAGTGCTGTGTTGATGACATCTGACATCAGCTTTTTGATGTTTTCATTCTATATAAACAAAGGTGAAAATTGAGATATTATTGGCAATTATTTTTGAGATGAAGGAGTTCTTTCAATATATTTGGCAATTTTAACATCAAGCAGGTGGCATGTATTTTCCAAACTATTAAAATGTTTCAAGAAGAGACCCGGGCTGAGATGTAGTCCGGGTGGACACACCTGTCAGAGACAAGTATATTCTTACATTTAATCTTACATATCTGACCATTCTGTAGAACACAATAAAACATTCATCTTCAGAGAATGCTACTGGAGCACTGCAAAAGTTAGGAAATATTACTATAAGGAAAAAATATATGAAAGGCAAACTAATGGAATTATGTCATGTTTAATTCTCCTCTCCTGAGGAAAGGAACTTTTCCCAGCCATGGATGGATTCACATGAGGATACATTAATACAATGGTGCTTTTACTTCACCTGATCTAGTGGAACTTCAAAAAGATGATCATCTATGACATTGAAGTAATCCTTTGCTGTTGATGGTCTTTCACCATGTTGGAGGTATGTTTGTTCAGTGATCTCAGAGGACATCGACATCTCTCTTCCAAGGGAACCCTCATTTCCTCTTTGGTAGTGTATACAGTATAGGCAACAGTGAAGGCCTACAGTAATACATATATGTAAAGATAAGGATAATTGCACAGTTCTTATAATGCCTTGATAAACAGAGAGCAAGCTGCCATTATTTCAGGGTGAAGACTCAAGCCTGTATATTTGGGTTTCAGTAGATTAGCCAATGTGGGGGGGGGGGGGTTGTGAAAGGTGGAACCCAGTTGATATTCTGACCCTTTCAAAAATAAAAGGTAAACCAATTGGAAAACTGTTGAACAAAGACCCTTCATAAATTTTCCTCCCCACTAAAAGAAAAAACAATTGCAGTCCCATACCTTGAAGATTGTTACCCCAAACATGAACATTGTTAGTTTCTCCCCTCCGTAAATGTAAACAAAGATAATGAAGCTATTAGTTCCTTGCCTATAGAGGCTTGTAAGATTGTCACTTTTAGTCAAAGTTTAGTACCTTTTCTTAATGACTAAATGTAAACTTACATTTGCTTAACTACTTACTTCCACTCTACTTTGGGTATTGAGTTGCTCACAGTGTTGTTGCATCCCTATCTTGAGGTTAGCTCTGAAGTCATCAGCTGGAAAAATGGTGACAACAACAGTGTTCTGGGGAATCAGCTAGTTTGGAAAATCTGCTAAAAGTTTCCTCCATCCTTGCTTGTCACCTCCAACTTTAATCCAGATCTCATCAGCGGGAACAAAATTTGTCCACTGCGAAGCTTTTAGTCTATTCAAAGATAAACATAACAAGTACTTGTTACGGGTCAATTTCAATGCGCAGACATTTAAACACCAGCTGAATTCATAGTGCATGATATTTCTCAAAGTGTCATAACTTATTGCTTTTAATTGTATGTATAGTGAGTGGTATTCCAACAGTCGAAAATTTTGTAAGAGTCTGTTAGGTTTCTTTTATTTTGTTTTGTTTTTATGTTATGTATAGTGGTATTCCTACAGCAGAAAATTGTAAGAATACCAACACTTAATGTCAATGCAAAACTTACTGATTCAGCCACCTGCAACAAAAACACAAGCTGGATTAGTGTTTATTTTTAAAGGTAAATTACCAAGTTTTGCAACTGTTGTTGCAGTTATATATCCAGTAGTGGGTATGAAGGCAGAAGGCATATTAACTGTAATTGTATGCTCAAGTAGATTTGCCAGCTACAGTTTTTGATGCTCTTGTTTAATGCCTTTAACATTCGATTGAGGTTTTTTGCAAGTATTTTCACTTAACTTGAAGGAAGTGACAAACCAGACTTGTTAATCTGTAGTTCAAGTTAAACTATTGTTCTTTGTTGTTATTTATGGTTTTGGTTCTATGTTGTTGTTTTTTTATTAAAGCGGACGTTTGCATTACATTTAATAATAACATTCTGAGATTAGTGCAAGATTACCGTTTGAGTAAATTGTTTTTATATTAATTGTTGCACCTGGCATGTTACTCTACAGAACCTCCAGACTATCAAGATACTTCAGATTCTCCAGACTTACCAGATTTTATCTGAGGTAAAGAATCTCCAGATTCTACCAGTGATTGAGGTTTGCTCCAGACAAATACTAGCCCATCACTAGAGATTCTCTAGAAGCTAAAAGTACAGGTTCCCCGGCCAGTTGAGCTTAAAGGGTACGTCAATCTCCAACAGATAGGTCCATCTCGGAAGAACAGTTTGCCTCAGATGAGCCTAGAGGTGCAAATTATCTCCTGGGGTACTCTTGTCCACAGAGGTAAGGCTTTCCGAGGCATAAGGCGATACCCGCTGTGAGGTGAATTTTCTGAAGTTGCGTTCTTGAGGGACATTTTGTCTACTATTAATGACAATAGCATGATGAACTTACCAACTGCCGGCACTTAACATTGTATTTAGGTATTCATAATCACTGCGCCTTTAAGATTCCATTTACATAAATCATTTTTTGGGAATTAGGTCTCAGGGGGATACCGGTATCACTAATCTTTCTTCCCTTTATTCGGAAATGTTTGTGAATCATGACATAGAGACAAGATTTCTTCTGTGATTGTGAAATATACAGACTAGACTCCTCAGAGTTAACTGTTTGTTGTTTTATCCTAATAGTCCTCTTGTTTCCGGATTGCAGGAGTGTGTGTTTTTACATTAAAACCCGGGTTTCATGTGTTTTCATGCTCATCCTAACACCGATGTGAATTCTTATTGTACACACACTGGTGCTGTAGTACTTGTATAACAATTCTGTCTGTAACCAACCATCTCAAGGAAGGAGGCTGTTCACTTGACAAGGTACCTCAATAAAACTGAGACCACGTGTGCATTCAAACTATTCCCAAGGACTTGATACTGTTGTTTACGACTGAGTTCAGATGGAAAACCTGAAAAGGAATGAACAAATAAGTCATGGAAATGTTGATAAATGAATTCCCAGACATTGGTTTCTTCTTCAACACTGAACTAACACTACGTATATGGAACTTAGGCAAACATGTGTTGAGGATCAATACTATATATATTTCTGAAGTATGGTGTCTGTGTCTGGTTGGGAGGAGAAGCTGTGGGTGGGGTAGGGGTTGGAGGTTTGGCAGGGGTTGCTGGAATATTGCTACTGTTTTGACTAATGCATCATTTTCTAAACAATTTCTGTAATGCCTCCCAGTATTGTGATACCAGTAACATGGCTTGATAAAGTGCCCATTTTATGTAAGAAATAGCATGATCTCGTTGAGAATCACATTCAAATCATATTCTCCATTTCCATCCACTATAACAATGCTGCAATAGTTGATAGGGATGGGGAGGGGGGGGGGCAGTTCTGAATATTGAGCTACAATAATGAAAGCATCAATGAAAATGAAAGAATTGATAAAAGTGTAAACAGAGATAAAGAGCCAGCAGCGTAATTAGGAGTAACCTTGGTGCAAACTAGGTCTCACCTCGGTGCATGGTTGTCAATCCAGGGGGGACGGGGGGACACGTCCCCCCACATTTAGATGGGTGGGGGACATTTTTGTCCCCCCCACACATTTGGAAAAAGAGTAGTGTCGTGGCTCTATTTGGTTAGGGCTTACACATCTCAGGATTCATATCATCGAACATCACTCAATGTTGCTGAATGGAGAATTCCACCCAGATATCGTGAGTTGGTACCCTGAGTTCTCCGATAATCTTAAGCTTAGTCTGCCTTTCTTTCGAGGCCAGTTCCAGTCATCGTCAGTTGAAGGGTATAGACAAATATTCAAGTTGATGAATCCAGCGGTACGGGCTATGTTTGGTGAAGTCGAAGCTCTCTTGCGGTTGCTCCTCGTCTCCTCCGCCAGTTCGACGGAAGCCGAGAGATCTTTTAGTGCTTTGAGGTGTTTGAAGACATGGCTACGGAGCACCATGACTCAACAGAGGCTGAACCATGTGATGGTGTGCCATATTCACCGCGAATGTCTAGCCCAGTTGAAGCCTGAGGAGTTAGCAGAGTTCGTTGGTTTCTCGGATTACAGACGCCGCATCTTTGGGCGATTCCAGTAGTAAGGTCGGTCTTCAAAGTCGGTCAAGTCAAGTCGGTCTTCAAACGCCCATTGTTTCTAGAAAGGAAAAGTTACCAATCAAAATCAAATAACTTAGTCACATGATCAAACATGCATATCAAAATTGAAACTAAGGGAGTGAACACCAATCAAATGACTTCAGATTGATCATGTGATTAATTTGAAAATCTATAGCACAGTAACATCAAAGTGTGTTTACAAACACTGTAACTGCCTCACCATATACCATCATGATGCCACAGTGCTACTGTTCACAGTATTACAGAGAGTTACAGTACAGCTGTTTGTCTGTTATGAGTTTCGACTGTGTCCCATAGTTCCCATACCTCTACAAACGTTTTGCCCCGCATCACTTGTTTACACCATATTAGAAAACAATTCACATATTTAAACTTTTTCTAATTTATATCCTTGTTAAATCAGCAGGAAAAAATCATGAGAAAACTTCATGGTTTGTGCATGTCATTTGAACAAATTCACAAACCGTACAATTTACTCTGTGTACAAAATAGAGCTGTAGTTAAATACATCTGTGCACTGGTTTACCTGTCAATAGCAATGTACTATGTAATACTGCCCTCATTACTCCTTCAAACAGATCTGACATGAGGGTGTTGTAGGGGGGGGGGCGGGGGAGAAAGCTTCAGACCCAGTTCTGTGGGTGATATGGGATAAAGAATAATGTATTATAATATTCTTAATATACTTAAGGAAATAAACCATGGCTGCATGGACTTGCTTTGTCTAATAGAAATACCTTACTAACCATAAATGGAGCACTGACATGGATCTTAATGCCCCTACCTGCAAAGACTCACATTGGTTTGTTTACATTGGTATTTATCACAACTACTTACCTTTGATCATCTGTTCAAAACGATTTTTCTGAATCTATGAGAAAAATCTGTAAGGTGTTGATCAAGTTGGTCAGTTAAAGGTAAAGATGGCCATTACCCGAAGAAGATCCCCCCCCCCCCCTTTCCTAAGGTTCCCTAATGTCTTTCAAAAGTGTCCAAAGTGTGTCAGTTATGCTGAACACAATTAAATTGTTGGAATGTTATCAGAAAAAGAGAATTTTTACTTGATTTTGGTAGGTTTTTTGTTCGTTAATACTCTAGGTTATCGACACCAATCTGCAGGTATTGTTTCTGAATCTCCAGGCAACATAGGTGTGTTGGAGACGGGAGGGGGCGCTGTTGGTATGAAAATCTTGATCGGACTGAGTCACTAATGAATTGTGTGCAGTACTTACCGTTAGTGAGTTGTTACGTTGAAGAAAGGAACCTGTTCCTTCCACATAGTGTCCATACCTACAGAGAATAAAAAACATCAAATCAATATGACGAAATAACAATGTGTGCAATGTGATGAAATTATTAAATGTTGATATTGAATAAATACTGAAATAATAAGGAACCATGGTGCATCTCCCTTTTTTATGTAATTGTAACATTTTGTGTTTTACTTGCTACTGAAATCACCTGACAGGACCAGTTGTTGTGCCCAGTAAAGAATGTTGCTGTGTCCTCTACCCTCCTACCCTTCTTGCAGAGAAACTTGTCTTGTGACTTTTTGCAACTTATATTCATCCGCAGGTGAGTTTACAGTGTATTATTCATAGGATAACTTATATTCATCCGCAGTTTAGTTTACAGTGTATTATTCATAGGATAACTTATATTCATCCGCAGTTTAGTTTACAGTGTATTATTCATAGGATAACTTATATTCATCTGCAGTTTAGTTTACAGTGTATTATTCATAGGATAACTTATATTTATCCGTAGTTTAGTTTACAGTGTATCATTTATAGGATAACTTATATTCATCCGCAGTTTAGTTTACAGTGTATTATTCATAGGATAACTTATATTCACCCGCAGTTTAGTGTACAGTGTATTATTCATAGGATAACTTATATTCATCCGCAGTTGAGTTTACAGTGTATTATTCATAGGATAACTGGTCAGCTATATACTGTGTATGAGCTAATGAACCAGTTCCTAAGCATGTTGGTCATACCTACGGAATAAAGATATATCACAATGGGCAGTCACCATGACTTAATGAACCTGTTCTTTGACATGAACTAAATATTAAGACATTTAAACATGTAAAATGATACTCCTCAAAACTCACGCCTTCGTAAAACAGCAAGTTCTTTCATCTTCGTCTCGAACGATATCCATCACTCGTCCAAATCTTAACAATGTCTTATCTGGAACTGCATAGTCTTCAAAACTTTCTTGTGAAAGTGCCTCTAAATATTCCTTGATATTTCTCTCCTTAGGTGATACACTATTGTCCATCTTGCAACCTATGTCCCTCTGAGATTCTAGATTTGACATACTCATTGATTCTGAAGTATTTTGGATATCTGCTTCAGATTTACTCGTAGCATCGATATCACTTGTATCTGTCCTTCCTGGTGTACTTCCAACTTCTTGCAGAGTATTCGTATCTTGGTTACTATGGCAACATACATTTTCTGACAAAATCTGGTGATTGAGTAAAGTCTTTTCTTCATTCGTCAAAGTCGTTTCCTTGAATATCAGAAGTTGATGTTTAGCGAGTAAAAAGTAACGAAGTCTCTGATTGGGCACCCCTAAATCTGTCGGCGAAAGTAAGAATTCCTGCAGAGAGAAATGGAATCTGACTTAAGACACATGATCAGTAGCATTATCACATTAGGTAGATCAATACCAGGGTGTAGGCTCAAAATCACAGGGATCTATCATATTAAGGATGAGATCTGATGAAATATATTTTATGTCATACTCAGCTGGTACCAGAGATGTCACAAAATACCAAAATACACCCAAACTTAAATGTCTTATGTCATACTCAGCTGGTACCTGAGATGTCACAAAATACAAAATACACCCAAAATGAAATATATTTTATGTCATACTCAGCTAGTACCTGAGATGTCACAAATTACAAAATACACCCAAACTTAAATGTCTTATGCCATACTCAGCTGGTTCCTGAGATGTCACAAAAAAAGTCAAAATGAAATAAATTTTATATCATACTCAGCTGGTACCTGAGATGTCACAAAATACACCCAAACTTAAATATATTTTATTTCATACTCAGCTGGTACCAGAGATGTCACAAAATACACCCAAACCTAAATGCCTTATGTCGTACGCAGCTGGTACCAGAGATGTTACAAAATACACCCAAACTTAAATGCCTTATGTTGTACTCAGCTGGTACCTGAGATGTCACAAAATACACCCAAAATGAAATATATTTTATGCCATACTCAGCTGGTACCAGAGATGTCACAAAATAAACCCAAAATGAAATATTTTATTTCATACTCAGCTGGTACCAGAGATATCACAAATTACAAAATACACCCAAAATTGTTGACAAACATGATAGGCACATGTTTGTAGCTGTTC
>JAIPMN010181573.1:0-14446 GCA_020650975.1 Apostichopus californicus
AATTGGATTACATTGAAGCAACTCCCAACTCTAATGGACAATTCGTTCTCAAGTTATTGCAAAAATACATTAATTGACCTTTGGTGACCTCGGATCACATGAATGTTAAATTTCAAAATGTTCGCCTAACCAGTTCACAACTTGTCCCAAAATATCAACCTTGTCGCACATTGGCACTGGGAGTTATTGCAGTTTTAATATTTTGGGTTTTTGGCCTCTAACTGACCTTTGGTGACCTTCACAGGCACCAAAAACAATAGGGCACACCTTCTCACTATGGCGGATCTATATACCAAGTTTGAGTTAGGTACAACTTTCCCTTGTTGAGTTACAGTGTACCCAAGCAAGTGTCACAGACGCACACACAGACACGCCAATCTGACTACATAGGTTCCTTTTGCTAAAGCAAGGAACCAAAAATGTGTTTTATTTTGTTTTCCGTTGACCTAGTTGTGAGTGTGTACTTGGGGTTTGTTTCTCAAAAAGAAAAAAGTTTGCCTCTGCCGGATGCAAGCAATTTGAAGAGTTTGCGTCCCTGGCCAAAACATTGCGACCCGGACGCAGAATCCTGCGTTCGTAACAATGCTGAATACCCCACTCGAGATCTGACCAATCATGACTCCTCTTCCCATGCTTTGCCCAATCTATTTTGAAGAAGTAAATATCATTTAGTGAACTTACTACAGAGTACATATCTTGTACAACGTTGTACGTAATAATTTTTGGGGGCTTTTGTCCCTGGGATGCAAACATTTTTTCTCTAATAACAGTACTGGCAGTCTCTTTTACAAACAGGATTTTAGTATCTGTGATGGTCATGTGTCCCTTGTAACCACGAGGTTAAGGAGTGTGCCGGGGGTAACCGTCTGAGAAAGTCTGTATTTGCCACTATATTGCAGGGCCAGGGCAGAAAATGCAGATTTTCTTTAACTTAAAAGATCCCCTGACAGGAACATACAACAATAGTTTGCATAAAATTGCGTAACATCAACTCCCAAATCACAACCTTGTGGTGCTGTTGTGTTTAATGATGACTTATGATGGCGATAACATTCTGGTTTGAATTGGAAGTCAAATTTGAGAAATTAGCAAATGTTATTAATAATCCAATAATATCTGTAATCTTGAGAAATGAAATGTCAATGACGAAAAACATGTGTAATGGTCTTTTGATTTATATTTATATAGAGACTAGATTAAGTTTGATTTTCAATGCCAGCAAGCAAAATTGTCAAAAACAAGCTACCTGTGAAAGTTAATCCCGATTCAGAACGAAATGTCTTGAATTCACTTCGGTCACTATTAAAGGAAATCCATTGTCCATATATCTCTGATGACATAGATTTGGCAATGGTCTCTTACACAGGCCTGTGAGACCTGGTATTCTACTTCAAGGTCGCTCCTTTTAGTAGCGTGCAAATTTAACAAAAAATCATTGTCAATACACGTTTTACTTCTAGATTAAATATAATTAAAAGATATTCATACTGTAACATGGATGTCATCAGTCAATACCTTTTCATTTACTTTTTCAAGTACAGTGTGCATTATATTGCCTGGGGCAATAGTGTGTGTCTCTTTTATATCTGTTAAACAACATACTGTATGACATGTGTGTACGGTATGCATTGTTTAACATCATGTGTACTAATTTACAGAAAGTTGAAAACAAGGAGCATGAGAAGGCACTCACAAAACAGAATTACAGTATCCCAATGTTAGGCGATGACCTAATGGGTTCATTGTACATTCCATTGATGTATAACTAGACACTTCACAATTTTGGACTTTGACTTATATCACTTTCAACAGGGTTCTTGTACTTACTGGAGGGGATCTACTGTAAACATCAAAATAGAAATTCGTTCAAGCTTCACTTCTCGCTTTACTGCGCTTTGGTTTTCTGTTCTCTGTTGACATCAAATGACCTTTGACTTCCACCAATATTAATAGGGTTCTTGTTAGTGTTTGCACGGGTTATCTGGGTACCCGCCCGACGCGATACTACCCTGTTCCTAATTTATTACCCGAATCCTACGCAAAGTGTGATTGTTTTTTGGTTTTTTGGTTTAGTGTGGTATTAGGCTACCATGTGGTCGAAGAAAACAGCAATAACGAAGGCACTCGCCCAACGCGATACTACCCGGTTCCTAATTTTATTACCCAAATCCTGCGCAAAGTGTGATTTTTTTGGGCAAACCGACGGTTAGGCAGATCTAGTGTGGTGTTAATCTAACATGTGGTCGAAGACAACAGCAATAACAACGGTACCCGCTCGACGCGATACTACCTGGTTCCTAATTTATTACCCGAATCCTACGCAAAGTGTGATTTTTTTTTTTTTTTGCAAACAGATGGTTAGGCAGATTTCCCATTGACTTAGTGTGGTGTTAGGCTACCATGTAGTCGAAGATAACGCAAGAACGAAAGTATTCCATGGATATCTTATAACTGCGTCACATTTTCAATTAATAAACAGATGGCTAGTCTAGATTATTCCATTGACTTAGTGTGGTGTTAGGCAACCATGTGCTAAAACGTAACAGCAATAATGAACGTATTCCATGGGTATCTTATAACTGCGTCACAATTTCAGCGAATAAACAGATGGTTAGGCTTAGCTAGATTTCCCATTGACTTAGTGTGGTGTTAGGCTACCATGTGGAAGAAATTATTATTTATTCATTCGTTTGTTTCATAGAAGGAAAGGCTGACAAGGAATTTTACGAGATGTTTATGGACTACAGACGGGATAACTAAAGAATTATTCCAAATGCGATCAAATTGCGCAATCTCGCAGCTAATGCTAACCCTGGGCCTGCATAATAGATAGTAGTAGTAGTAACAACTGTTTAAGAGCTAAATTAGATATTTATATGGTCTGATCCAATAGACGTGGAGAGCAAGCATAAGAACGGCGGCAGTGCGATGTTAGTAGTAATGTTAATTATATGAAGTTATTAACAAGTTAATGAAAGAAACAAAAGCAAATAGAAATTATAGGGGAAGGTTTTATATCTTATCTTACACCTACGTATTTGAACATGAAACCAATGTCAGTAGAGAATATAATTAATTTATTGTAGCATTCAATATGTAATTTCTTGAAAATCGTGATACACGAGGTAAAACAATTTTTTTCCGGGTACCCGGATACCCGACGGGTAACGGCTCTCGGGTACCCGGTTCCCTATTTTTGGACCTGTGTAAACACTAGTTCTTGTATTCAAGAAGGTTCATTAACAATAGACCATGACATCATAATACAAAAACAAGTACATCAAAATTTGACTCACAACATACCTTCAACTGTAAGTTTATACTCAGTATTCATAGATGGTTGTCCAACTACATCACATGAATATGTACCTTCATCGTCTCTTTCAAGGTTGTCAATGACCAGGTTCAAGTGGGTGTTTGGCACATATGAGTAATTGAAGTTGTTATGCTTTGGCTGTAAATCTCTACTTTCAATATCAGCTGGAAACAAACCGCTATATGAATATAGCTCATCGCCAGTGGTAACATCAGTCCACGTAGCAGCGGCTGTGTTTTGATCTATCAGACACTGCAGCTCCTCAAAGTTCTTAGTTGTGTAGGTCACCACAGTATTAGACGATGAACCTGACGAGAAAGAAAAATTGGAAATCATGTTAATATTGGTCAATTAATGATGCTTATGTATGTTAAACTTGAAAATGTTGATTTTAGAGATGGCACATGTTTTACAATATGGTGATAGATTCTTTTGTAAAGTTATAGTCATTCCCCATACCCCGATGTCCAAGAATCAGGGTTAGCACAAGCTTTGGAGTTTTGATAGAGATTCCCTACCTTAACGTTTTCTTGGTAGGGATTTTAGAATTTTGGTAGAGAATTGTATTCAACATGTTTTTGTAAGATGCTAGAGGTTTCATAACATAAATTCATGTCATGAAAAAAAAAAAAAATACTGAACCATTGACTATATAGTGTTTGCTTTTTGTATTAATATCAAACACTATATTTCAGACACAGTAATATGATAATAATATGTGTGCTAATGCAAAACTTGCCCAGAATTACATAGAGGTGAATAAAAGGCTGCTGTATGAATCTTCAACTGTGGGCAAATATATGGCAACACAGGAGACAGAACAGCAAGTGGACAGCAATTCCATGTGTAGTATTAATGTACATGTATGTATAATGGAAGGGGATTTGGGACAGAAAGCATTTGACAAATGGTACCATCCACTGCACTATCTGACCCAGGTGATTGACTCAGCAGAGCCAAGATATGGGTGTCACATACTGTTACACAGGTCATTCCATGTCAAATCACAGATGGCTGCTGCTCACCCTCTCCCAAAATTACCATCCTCCTTACATGATTAGAGCACCACGAAATAAGCATTAGTGTTCAACCGATAATCGATTAGACAATCGGCATTGGGCCGATTATTAGACAATCGGTAAATAATCGGCATCGGCAAAATCCATTGCGCTACCGATTATTTGGAACAAATTATTACGTTCCATATAAAGGATTGTATTTTTCTGCGCTTTTGATTCACCACAACCACAACGGGAGAAAAATGTAGATCATTCGATTCAACGCTATTCATAGCCGGGGAAGGTGCGCTAATCTACCGTGTAACTGTATACATGTCCCTCACGCGAGTTTGTACTAATCCTCTTCGATATACTATCCAGTTTTGGCAGTTAACATCATACAGTATACCTGCGTTAAAGTAGAACGATAGTGACAGAAAAAAAATCTCTCCTTTTCATATATAATGTAGTTTATATGTTACCAAGCAACATATTTTTTTAATTTTCCAAATAGCACACCGGAAAGTTATAAAAAAGGG
The DNA here is from genome assembly GCA_020650975.1 of Apostichopus californicus. Lineage (NCBI taxonomy): Eukaryota > Metazoa > Echinodermata > Holothuroidea > Aspidochirotida > Stichopodidae > Apostichopus > Apostichopus californicus. The sequence continues at coordinate 4,854 of JAIPMN010181573.1, forward strand.
AATTAAAACATCGTTTTTCGGCTCCGTAATTGATACGAATTTAGGAATTTGCAAACACTGCAAGGACCTTGAACAACCCTCAGGTCAGTGAATGACGTCACTGTGATGATCTTTTCTGTTGTGCACTGTTCAGTACGGAGCTGTGCGTGCACTTCGTGTTGACCAGCATAACTGTTATTTTCCGGCGTAATGTTCAAGACATAAATAGATAATGAATATCATGGTGTTTCTTGATTACTTCACCACGTGTTTACAAGTTTTTTTTACGAAATTTGCGACGATTTCGCAACGATTTTCCAATATCTGAAGAGGTAACTCGCAAGCTGACCCAAAGTAACGTAAATCACAAGATCACGTTGTTGGCGGGTTTTATACAGAGTGCTGTATGAATGTGCTCACTTACCTGTCAAACTGGCACAATAATAATAGTGATGATAGTCTCAAATGTAGATTAGTATAACATCCGAAAGAAAATCCAAAGTTCTAAACAAAGTAGAATCGCTTGTATGCACTAGGCCTACTATAAAACATAAACGTTCCTTGTTCCGTACGTCATTAAATCCAACAGAAAGGTTCCATTGAGCTTGAAATACAACCGCATTTGAACTCAATCGAGTGGTTAATCTAGCTCAATGCCTATTGCATTTATTCACATGCATGCCTCGTGGTTTGGGCTTCAGGAGGAATCATATTCTAGCCCAACTTCACATAGGTCCGCAAACGGTACTTTCACACTGTGCAAACATTAGTGACAGTGTGCGCTACCGTAAGTAATACTTACACGATGTTTTGTTTCGCTCGAGCATACACACATTTCCTATTCGTATTACATTTAAAGTGGTATGGAGGGTATTAACACATCTCGGCCCAAAAAAAATCTGCCTAAGCGACGTCCATGCCCCAATTGAAATTTGCATGTGGATTCTCTCCTCACATAGACATTAGGTTGTTCACGTCTGACATGTCTTCCAGTTCCAACACAATCTGTTGCATTTATCGGGATAATGCGGCATAAAAGCATCAATCTTTCAAACTTTTTTTACTTTAGTGACCTTGCCACACGCAAATTTCAATTGGGCCCGAGATGGCTCTATGACCGTTTTTTCCGTAATTTACATTGGGGCAGTCGGCTTCACTAAAACGACAAGAAAAAGCAGGAACAATAACACCTATTTAAAGTAAGACCGTTAAATGTCTCACGCAGTGTATCAAATCTCCTCTCTTCCCTTTCAATGTTACGTTTATATACGTTTAAGTTAAAAAATCGATGGGGGGCTATTGTCCCATTTCCGGCTTAGGCCCATATTTATTACAGCGTTAGTGCTGACTTTATCGCATGAGTTTCAAAGTCGGCCTTAAAATTCGTTGATTCATTGACGCACATTGAGGTAGGCCTACTGCGCTAAACATGGCCTCCAACATATCCGAATCCGAGGTTGAAGTCGAAGAAGAACCAGCTGGTGGCTACATTGAATTGGAATGCGTAGATTCACCCTTCAGCGATTCTTCATCATCTTCGGAGCATGAATCAGAAAACGAAAATGATGACATTCAACTTGACGGAGTTGGAGACGATTTCAGACGAAGCTCATATAATATTTAGGGTCCCAATCATCTTCTGTTAAGTGGGCAGAACAAACTTTCACATTCTTGCCATGAGAAACTCCTGGTGCGATGAAGTCTTTCCTGGTTCTCCTCACAAATCGTATCCAGAGTTTCCGATATCTCTCACTACTTTTTCCGCTTGGAAAATTGAAAAAACTTATTGTAGAGTCCACATTCATTCTGTTGCATCCCCCTACAACGCAATTTCTTGGCATTTTGCTAGTGGTTTAGGTTGTTTGTCGAGTCCAATATAGAGTAGGTTGCAACTAAATTTACACACTCAGTGCACACAGCTGAAGTACACTACGCCGAGCTCACTTTGTTATCATCATAATGACGTCACAGGTCACTGTAGATCACGTGATCATCATATCGCTTTTCGTGAAAAGCCCAATTTTTGTTTAAAAAATCAACGAGTTTAGGAATTTTTTTTTAGCCTTTCCCAACATCGGATTGACTTGAATTTTCACATGTGTAAAACGGAAACCAACTAGAATACTCTTGAATAAAATCGTGTTTTTTCGTCAATGCTGAAAATCACTATCGTTCATCTTTAAGCTTAGGGGGACGACGTAATTATTATTTTTTCCCTTCGCTTCTTGCATCTAACAAAACCTCCTGTTATCATGTTTAACAATTGATAAGAAAGATTAATTGTGTCCACTAAATATAAAAACCAAAACAATATGGTCATTTTCACAATCAGTGGTGTAACTTTTGTACACTGAGGGCCAAAATTTCAAACACCATATGGGCAATTCCACGGTTACTCACGTTACATTTTTGAAGACTCTGGCTCACAAATGGTCTGATAGCTCCACCATTCATTAATTTGAATGACTGCTCTCGATGCATTGATAGGGTAACAAATGTACCTGAACATTTGCGAAAACACAATTTGATTATCTTGTTTCTTGTAGGATATAGGTACATGAAAGTGTCGGTTACTCACGTTACATTTGAAAATCACCCTAACGCCAAAAACTTCATTCAAAAAGTGTCCTCATACTGGATATATTTGAAGAAAATGAATACATGTTTTTTGGACCTTAGGTGATGATACAAATACTGAACACAATCAAAATCACATCTGGTTTCCTGTCTCGGTGAAAATGAGGCATTCACCGGTTACTAACGTTACGGTTACTCACGTTACAGTTTGTCCACCTATACAATACATAGGGAATCAGAGTCCGTGAGGAACTTGCTGCTGGATAATGACTAAGAAACACCCATATATCAGTGGAATTGACATTTTGAACATCTTCTCCAGTGTAATTCAATAATATTACAATCTAAAAGAGATATATACCATGTCCTTTTGACATAATGCATGAATCATATCTTCACAAATCGGCAGCAAATTCTGAAAATTGTAATTAAGTTTTATTTGAGGACTAGCAGTGTGTCAAACTTTAGTTTACCCAGATATAATACTCATGGAACTAAATGTCTCTGGGAAAGAACTGAACAACAACCATGAATCAATAAGAAATTGGTAACATATGTTCAACATTAACAACTCGATTGAACATTGAGTAACGTGTGTAAAAGGCTTTCTCTTCGAGAGCTGATTCATTAAGTCTTCCAAAGGCGACAGAAAATTTGAAGTGCCCACAGTTACTGGCCAAGGTAACGTTGGTGCATCAAGTTTGGTGATGAGTTTCTCCCTGAGATAGAATATCTTGTCCTTTGGGATTGGCCATTTCCAATTGGGCCCAGCTGGCTGCATCACTGACACTTGTACGTCGTTCTGGTCCCCCTTTGCTTCTATTACACCGGGGTACAATACCGCTTCGTATTCAACGGCATACCAGTCTATACCGAGTTCTATACCAGCATTGCCACTCCCTGAGCAGGTTGCATTTTCTGTTGCCTCCCCATCTCCATGGGGGTATTCCTTTCAGCAGAGCTGTTGCCATCATCTGTAATGGTGAAGGAGATGACATCCTTGTTCTGTACCTGCATATGATGTTTACTGGCCATTCCAACGATTTGCTTGGCATTTTCAAGTACAGATTTCAGAGGTCGCTATTTCTCGCCTCAATTTCAGCTTGCGGCATCAGTAGGGCTTCCACCTTGGGCATCCCAGTGGCTGCTGCCACGAAGCTTTCCGCATTGTTAATGAGTGCCTTCCGAGATTTGACTTGGCTCCATACATGACGCTTCACTGCTCCAGCAATCCCATCCACCGGACCCTTCCCATGAGAAATACTGAAGAAGTTCCACGGAATCTCGAGATTGTGCTTTTCTTGAAGGCGGATAATAGCAGCAGCGAGGAATCTGTTCTTAAATTGTGAAGCCGGACCCGCCGACCAGATGGATACAGACTTCAAGGTTTGGGGTAGGCCATCAAGAACTTTGTCCACATATGTCACAACTGTATACCCCAAAACTCACTGGTTTGGGTATTTACGAACGACGATACTTACCTGTCTCCTACAACACTAACGCACATTTCCTAGTCTACCTAGACGCCACTGGTATAATTTTAGCACTGCGCCCCCGGTGACCTCTCCCATAGGTCACCGCGCACTCTCTCTTCCTTCCGGATTTGCCCAGTACCGCTGTGGTCGTGAAACCGCAGCGGGGAGGCACGTGTCGGGTGGGAGACCCCACCCGAAAGGAGTGCGAAGTCCACGCCGAAGTGTCCGTAACCTGCTCAAAGGATGAATGGTGATGTTAACCAAAGCAATAATACGAGGCACAAGGCACTCACCTGGTGAAGGTTAGGTTGAGAGCGTAGATGGCGTGGTTCGTTCGGTGTCCGGACTGGATGGATATTCCTTGGTGGATATGTCCGGATGAGTATGTCCGGATGGATATGTCCAGATGAGTGGGTATGTCCGGTAGAATATGTCCGGATGGGTATGTCCGGGTGGAAGTGTCCGGTATATCCGGGCCTGTCCAGCTGTGTAAGCACATACTATAGATAACTTATGAGAGAAATATGATCTACCAGTATCGAATGACAAGCCTGATTGTTTTACTGTTGGCGTTGTGTCGGGCTTGTGAGTCCCGCACGTGGCGGACGAGGTGGGTGAGACAGGTAAGTATCGTCGTTCGTAAATACCCAAACCAGTGAGTTTTGGGGTATTTACTTCACTCCTCTCTTACCTGTCTCCTACAACACTAACGCACAGAGTGGCACTGCTACGATGGTGGGAGGCCCAACGGGCGGGACCTGCCCGCGGGAACGCCCAACACCGCACGGCCAAACGTCGAATCAGAAGCGACCGTGTCCGTTAGGTAGGACGCGACGAAAGTCGAGGGGGTTTTCCACGAGGCCGCCCGAAGGATATCATCCACCGGGACCCCTTGGAACAGGGCCTTCGATGCCGCCTGGCCTCGAATGTCGTGGGCCCTGACCGGTTGGTCTGTCTCCGCATGAAGACGAATTGCCTGCACCAGCCATCTGCTGATTGTATCTTTTGAGGCAGCCGAGTGAGGGCTCGTGGGTAGTATGAATAGGGCCTGTGAGGATCTCAGGTCTTTTGTCCTATGCAAGTACCATTTGAGTGCCCTCACCGGGCACCAGAGTTTGTCCTCCGCCGTGTCGGAGGCCAGGGAAAGTTTCGGGAGGAAGATGTCCCCTGGTATGAAGGCGAGCGTCTGGTTCTTAGCGAGGAACCTGGGGTCCGGAACCAGACGCACGCCTTGGCTGTCAAAACGGATGTGTCCTTCTGCCGTGGACAATGCGTGCAGGCAACTCCTCCTCCTGGCGGAGGCAGTGGCCACCAAGAATAATGTCTTGACGGTGAGGTCCCTGAGTAGGGATGAGCCCATTGGTTCAAAAGATAGGTGGGCTAAGTGATGGAGCACGCCGTTGATACTCCAAGCTGGTGGGAGCTTACGACGCATGGGCCTGCGGTTGGCCATACCCTTGAGGAGGGCCGCTAGCAGGTGCCTACCGATGAACCATCTGGGAATCCCGAGTGGATCACCGCGATAGCCGATCTGTAATTTCGAATGGTGTTCGGTTGTTTACCCTCTTCGAAGAGGAGCATGAAAAAGTCCGCTAGTTGTGCCGGAGAGGTAGTATCCGGACGGACCTGTAAACGGGAACACCATTCGAAGAATCGTGCCAGTCGGGAATCGTAAGTGTGGACGGTGCTTGGCCGCCTGGCTGACGCTGCCATGGCGGCAGCGTCTGAAGAAAAGCCGCTCGCTCTGAACCGAGCCCGGACAACGGCCACGCAGTCAGTTTCAAGGACCGCAGGTGAGGTAGGCTGACTCGTGCCCGGCCCAGGCTCACTAGGTGGGGTGAGTCTGGAAGACTGCGTGGTGTTCCTGCTAGTAGGTCTAGAAGAATTGGAAACCACGGTCTTCTCGGCCAGTAGGGCGCGATTAGGAGTAGCCGTGTTCGGGATAGGTTCAGTTTGAGCAGCACTTTCTGTATGAGGCAGAGGGGGGGGGAAGGCGTACGCCTCCATCCCCTCCCAGCTGATTGAGAACGCGTCCGACGCCCACGCCCTGGGGTGGAAGGTCCGAGTGCAAAATACTGGGAGCTTGGCATTGGTCGCCGAAGCAAACAGGTCGATGTTCGGAGTCCCGAACAGGCGGAACAAGTTCCGGCAGGTGCCTTCCTGTAGGGACCACTCCGTTGGGGTTTGGGCCCCCCCTGGACAGGGCGTCTGCCGTTAGGTTCTCCCTCCCTGCAATGTGCGAGGCTCTTAGAGAGATGTCTTTGTCTCGGCACCAAAGCAGGAGGTCCCATGTCGCGGCACACAGTGATCGGGACTTCGTCCCCCCCTGCCTGTTGACGTAGGCCACTACCGTGGTATTGTCGCAGAAGGCTGTTACGGCGTGGCCCCGAAGGTGACACTCGAAGTGGTGGAGGGCTCTGGATAGTGCCTCCATCTCGAGCGCGTTGATGTGGGCCTGTCGCCAGGTTGGCTCCCACTCCCCCGAAATTGTCAGGTCGTCCAGACACGCTCCCCAGCCCTGTAAGGAAGCGTCTGAGGAGATAGAGATTAGAGACTTTTGTTCTCGGAAGGGGCGTCCCTGGAACCAGTTCTCTTTTGTGAGCCACCAAGAAAGGTGGGCTGTGTCGAACCCGTTCAGGGGTACTCGCGTGTCGAGTACGTCCCGCTCCGGGTCGTAGTGTTCTAGTAGGTGCATTTGGAGAGGTCGCATTCTGAGGCGGCAGAATGGTACCACGTCCACAAGGCTGGCCATGAGGCCGAGGGCTCTCATCCAAAGTCTGGCCGGGGAGGACCGCCTGTTGAGTAGACGGCGAACTGTTTGTTGGGTGTTGGTGACCCGCTCTGAGGACGGTTTCACCCAACCAGTGTGGAAGTCTAGAGTCGCACCCAGAAACTGAATGGTTTGGGTCGGGATGAGATGTGATTTTTCCATGTTGATCACCCAACCGAGTTGTTCGAGGCGTTCTGTTGTGCAACCTAGGTTGAAAAGCGCCTCTTGGTGCGACCTCCCCGTGACGAGCCAGTCGTCGAGGTAAGCATATAAGGTCACTCCGCTTCGGCGTAGGTCTGCGACCACCGCGCCCGCTATTCGTGTGAAGACTCGCGGTGAGGTCGAGAGGCCGAAGGGAAGTGCCACGAACTTGTAGGTTCTTCCTTTGTAAGAAAATGCTAGGAAGTTTTGTGACGCGACTTCGACGGGGATGTGAAGGTATGCGTCTTTGAGGTCCACGAATGCCACCCACATTCCCTTCGCGAGCTAGGTTGAAAAGCGCCTCTTGGTGCGACCTCCCCGTGACGATCCAGTCGTCGAGGTAAGCATATAAGGTCACTCCGCTTCGGCGTAGGTCTGCGACCACCGCGCCCGCTATTCGTGTGAAGACTCGCGGTGAGGTCGAGAGGCCGAAGGGAAGTGCCACGAACTTGTAGGTTCTTCCTTTGTAAGAAAATGCTAGGAAGTTTTGTGACGCGACTTCGACGGGGATGTGAAGGTATGCGTCTTTGAGGTCCACGAATGCCACCCACATTCCCTTCGCGAGGTTCGGTAAAACTATTGCGAGTGTCTCCATGCGGAAGTGAGTTGGCCGGACGAAGCCCTTGTTCAAAGGTTTTAGGTTAAGGATTGGTCACCATGACCCGTCCTTTTTTGGCGTTAGAAAGAAGGACGAGCGGAAGAGTGGTCCCTCCCCTTCCGTCGCCTCCACTATTGCCCTCTTTGTCACTAGCGCATGGAGCTCGCTTTCGAGGGCGATTCTCTGGCCCGGGTCGGTGGGGACTGGGGTGTCCTTTCCGCCTCCCCCCTCTGGGGGAGTCCGAGAGAACTCGATGGGGTATCCCCTCGTAATCACCCCCAGGACCCACAGACCCGGGTCCATATCTTTCCAGACGTTCTGGAATAACCGGAGTCTCCCCCCTACCGCCGGGTACGCTGTAACCGTGGTAGGGTGGGCACCCCTAGGGCCTTGGAGCCCCGAACGACGATCTAGGCGGTTGATCGTCTCGACGCGGTCGCTCGTCACGTGAGAGTCGGCCATACCTCTGCCCCCGAGGGGAGCGTCTCGGAGACCTGTCAGGTCTCCCGCCCCTGTAGGATTTGGCGGCGTTGCCGCTGCCCCGCTTCCAGTAAGCGGGACGTTGCGCCCTACCCCTTGGGGGTCTAGATTGATCTGGGCGTCTGTAAGGGCGTGACTGTCTATCACCCCTGCCAGTATCCGGGCAGGAGAAGCCCGACTTTGACAGCGTCTCTCGCCGTTCGAATTCCTGCTTGAGGGTTTCACCGAACTGGCTGTCGAAAAGATCCTCTCCCAAGATGGGGAGGGTCGCCAGTTTCTCTTTCGATTCCCCCGCTGGCCAGTTTACTGCTGCCAGTACGTTACGTCGGCGGGATTCTACCGAGCGGATCGCGATTCTCGCGAACTGGTCATAGATCAGCCTGGCTAGTGGGCCCAGGAGCCACAGTATCTGCGCGGCTTCGCGATCTGGGATTTGATCCAGGTCTTCTGGCAGCTGCTGGTGATGTCGCATGAGGACTTCAGCTGCCAGAAGGAAGGTTGACGCGAATTTCATCCCAACTCGGGATGACTGGTCGAGCTCGAACAGCCTATTTTCGAGTCGTTTACGGTGTGGGTCTTTAAAATTCCCACCCGTCAAACCTTGTTCCGCCTAAAGGCGGTCCGTCGCGTCCCGAGGGATCGAAGGAGGGTGGAAGAGATTCTTCCAAGTGTCCTCCGGCACACGGAGTGCTCTGTCCTGCTTTGCAGGGAAGGCTGTCCACCTCCGTTGCTTCTGTAGAAATTCAACCCGTTCGAAGCAGAGCAGGTCCACAGGGATGGAGGTGGAATCGTCCTCTGGCGTTTCGTTTGTTGAACGCAGTTTTGACGATGATTTTGGGGCCGAGGGTCCCGCTGGGGAGTCCTCGAACCCCAACCGTTGTTTGAAAATGTCCGCGACTTTCGCGATGAGGTCGGGTGGTAGGGTAGTACCCCGCGGTTCCACCTCCTCTTCCGATTCTGTTTCGGGGAACCGATCGCCCTCGAAGTCTTCGAGGCGGTCTCCGAGTTCTGAAAATGCTTCGGAGGCCTGAACCTCCAAAGCATCGGGGTCCGGAACGATAGAGGAAAGATTCCTCGGGACCCGTGGAGGCACGGTGCCTAATAGGACGGGGTATTCCCGTGCTGCCGGAGGGATGTCGGTTACAGATTCCGCCCGGTCTGGGACCGGCTGTATCGTCGTGGGGGTCAGGTGTTGGACCAGCGGCGATAGTACTGAGGTGAGCTGCGAGAGCAGCCATGCACAGTCGGCGGAGGGAGGTCCTGTGGGTGGTGGCGGTGCCTCCGCAGACCTTTCTTTACGGCGTTTCTTTCTCCTAAAGCCCGTGTCCGAGTCCGGTGAAGACTCATCGGGGATTGACGACGGACGACGCACCGGCGAGCGGCTACGTGTCCCCGGTTCCTTCAGAACTGACGCAGACCTGTTTGTCTGGTCTTGAGGGTCGGAGGGCACAACAGAGGCTCCCGCAGTGGGAGCGGCCCTACCCTTAGCAACCGAGCTGGCTTTCGGTGCTTT
>JAIPMN010181601.1:0-11458 GCA_020650975.1 Apostichopus californicus
ATATATCATGGACGTTAAATATGAATCTAAGAGACTGACTTTGGTCAGCTTGCGGCTTTGATAAGCCAATGGTGGCTACTTTGCGAGCTTCTGCTTGCAGGAAGATCTAAAATACATACATGCATACATACATATAAAACATGTCTATCGTTTATTTGAGATGATTTAATGAAATTTTCGCAAAGAGAAAAGTCATTGTGATTCTCTGACTTGCAATACCGGAAGCCAGGAAGTTATCAGTCAAGTTTCTAAGACAAAACGAGTGATGGCTAAACATCATGATACACTTTCAATATATCTGGCGAATTTAAAGGAATATGTATAGATTGTTTCAAACAAGAAATTATTAGTTAAGACTTGAGTTGCTATGTTCTTATTTCTAAAATATTACTTAACGATTAAAATTGTTATAAATTTCTGAAGTAATTGCATAAATAAAATAAATTAGAAAATAATACTTAGCGATCAAAGTTTCATATATTTTCATTTTATTTGTTGATATATAAGTAATTGCATAAGCATTTACCTTTTCCTTCTCGAAACTGAAAGCTCTTTCATCCTCATTTCTTACTCTGAAAATAAAATGTTAGAATACTCTACATTATGTTTACGTAGGTCGGGCTAGACGTAGAAGTTCGAAGGTATGAATAAAAGTTTCTTTGGCCAATTCATTTATAGATGCATACCCTCGATTTTGAAGAAGTAACATGTTCGTTCAAAAAGTCATTATAGTAACTGACAGGCATATAACTCCTTTTTCTCTTCACCAAAAGCCTAGAAGCGTAGAAGACGGTATTGATTACTTAACCTTACGTACTTCCTTCGTTTCTGCGTTGAGGTTATTATTATAAACATGTGTATTAAATGAGCAGTTATTTGTTCCTAAAATTAAGCAGGTTCTCAATTCAACGTGTTATCGAATGGTAGACATGTGTGGTACAATTTTAGCAGCACTTTTTGGCTTCTGTTTCAATATTGATACTTGAAGTAAATAAAACTGAAACTAATTAAACTGATTGTGTTTTACGTCAATATTCAGGTTTGAATACATATTTAAAGAAGGGTGGATGACACTGAGAAGGAAAATTGCTAATTATGTTAAAAAGTAATTAAGTTATGTAAATTTATGTTCCTTTCACTTAAATAGTTATGATAAGACTTATTTGACATTCGTCCAACTTACTTTGTTGAAAAGGACGCAATTTGTCTTACAAAGCCATAGAGATGCCAAACGAAAGGTTGTGAAGGTAGAGGAGGAAAACGACTGAAAATAATACGGAGCGGGCGGGGAGTGCGATAAAGACGCACAAGGCGGAGGAGAAAGGGATGGAAAGGAGGGCATAACAATGAAGAAGGCGAAAAAAAGTGAAGGCGGAAGAAATGCCGTCCACGACAACATGAGTGACGACGAAGAAACTTCAAAGTTAAATTATACTTAATAATAAATAATTAATAAAATACTGTTGACATTAAAGGTGAACTTTAAACCACATGTACATTCAGAAGATACACTTGGGAAGGTTTCTAATCGATATGAATCATTTCTTTGATTTGTATCTAAGTTGGGACACAATTTTTGGCATATAACGGAACGTGTCTAGTAGATGAATAATGCTCTGGAAAAACCAAGCCCCGGATTGTAACTGTTTGATTGATTAGAAGGCATTGATTCAATTGTCGATATTTCCTGGTACATTATGTCACCATTACTTTCATGCATGTGTTGAACAATCTAATGGAAATTGTTAAACACATTGTACATCCTTTGTTTCAACGCTGTGATGTTATTCTAAATTGGTAAATTGTCCTTAAGCTAGGTAAAAGCAACTTTAAAAGTCCCAATTTTGTGTGGGAGATGTTAAACAGTCTCACATTCAATGTTGAACATATGATATGCATCCTTTCAACGCTTTGATGTTATTCCAAAATGGTTAACTGTTTTAACTATCTTAAAAAAAAAAAAAACTAAATGTAGACAATTACCTTGTCCAACTTCGACTGGCGTCGATTGTATTTTAAAACATTTGCGGGGGAGGAGGCCAGAAGTGGAGAGGGGCAGAAGTAGGGGAACTGGGGGAGTAGGTATGCACAATACTGCCCTAATATTTTGATATTATGTGTATATATTATTTTATATTTTCATGTAAGCTCACCGGTTGAGTGGAAGGCAGGGCATGGGGAAGGAAGGGGGGGGCTATGGGAGGGCTATTGAGTTGGGAGAGCTATGTTGTTGCATATGTTACATTTTTGCAGTTTCATATTTCTTAGGGAAATATTGTACACTTTTATCTCTTTCGCCTTTCCTTTGACAAAGCTTTTACCATAATTAGCAGCATAGATTAAAATGATGTTGTTTAAATGGTAAGTAAAAGTTTTTTTTCAATGTTAGGAAACCATTGTGAGGGGTAGAAGGGAGGGGAAGGGGGCAACTGGAGGGAGGAAGTCTCCAGGTTAAAGCATTTATTAGCATCAGATGTTTGCAAGCACAGGATTATATGTAAATTCATCCTTGTTGAATAGGATGGAGGATGAGGAGGGGAGGGGGACAGTCCAATCCCACTTAGACAATTTGCTTTAGCAACTGCTACATCAAGTTTGATATGTCTGAAAGTTACCATTTGCACACTATCACCTCGTTGATCGCATGGAGCAGATGAGATGGGCCACTGGGGAATATGGTTTACAGTATTAGCCCTTTCATGGCACACTAGTATGTAAATATCATACCTATATAGTATTTGATTGTCATTCTACTAGTTGAATGGGAATGAGGGGGTGGTTGGGGTTGGGCTGAAATGTCCTAATAAGACTATATGATGTTGCATATGCTACATTTATGCAGTTGGTATGTCGTAGAAAGGAAGATGTGGTCCCCTGATATATTTTTCTCCTTTGTTTGACAAAGATATTTCAATATTCCCAGCAGCAAGGATTAAGGAAATCGATAAAATGCTAGATGAAAGTTTTTTTCTTCTTCAACTTTTACGGCCCTAATAATATGTGTGGGAATTTAATAAAAAGTCTAACCATCGTACATTATATGAACAGTTTTACATTTTTCTGTGCTTTGTTTTTCTTATTTTTAACCGTATTTTCTATTTGTAACTTTAATATTTGATATTTTATGTGTTTTGCTGCAGGGAGACAAAGTTCCATATTCTTATGGACGAAATAATTATCTGCCTGTATGTATGTATGTCTGTTTGTCTATATGTCTGTATTTATGTATGTCTGTCTATATGTCTGTCTCTCTCTCTCTCTCTCTAGCTAGCTAGCTATCTATCTAATCAGCAACAGGAGGACACAACGATACGTTACAATACATATGTGACATATCGTGTCTCTACTATATCAATTAAAAGTAATAGTATAATGTTGTAAGTAATAACATTAATACGCAATTATGTAAATAGATCACAGCACTACCATACACTAAGGGGTTCAAGTTATCCATATATATTTCGTTAAAAAATACTTTGTACAAATTTGCGATATATATTAGTTAAAAATCAAATGTTTCACCGTAAATAAATATTGTATTTTTTCTTATAATTATTGTAATAATTTCACTCATCACCTATTCGATACCAAATGCAATGGAGTACAACGGTTTGGGCTTTCTACGAATCACACAGAGGACAGATATACAACAAGCATCACGACTACCCGGACACATCCAACGAGCAATCAACACACACTTCATGTCGGCACAAAGTAACACACCTCTTACAAGTACACTTTAATCTTTATCTTAAAGGAGTGAAGACTATTGATACCACAAAAATAAAAAGTACAATTACTGGTTTTTTTTATTAGAATATCCTTTTATTTTCACAATAGTATTCCATTAAGCATGTGCAAAAAAGTAAGCAACCTAAATTATCCTAAATATAAATATTAAAATATAATGAAAATGTCTTTTATATCAAAAGGACAAAATCGTTGAAAATGAATAAAGATGATGAGACACATTTTCTCATCTTTGCATTATCGAACAAATGTTGAATTTAACACAATAATAAAACTATAACTGAGCTATATATTATCTTAAGCGAATGCAGACTAGTAACGCCAGGAAAAAAATCAGTCTTTGGTGACCTTTGATTAACGAAGCATCTTATATATTCAATTGTAATCATATGGTATAAAAAAATTAATTACATCTTACTCAATAGATACACCAGATATTGCAAAAATCGTTTTGAAATAATGTTTGATCAAAGTTACTCAATTATATAAATATTTGCATTAATATAGTTCATCAATCAAATGATGATATTAATGTTTGTCGACGAAGCAATACAAATCATACACGATATGACGTCATTTAATTTCAGCAACATTACATCACCTAGTAACAAATGGACATGATATATAGTTCATTTGCAACTAAAATCAACCTTATTTTTGGGTCTAGCCAGTTTGTTTATATGTAAAAGTTATAGTAGAAAGAATAAATCCGGCCTTTTATGATTCAAGGAAAATAATATTTTTAATAGTTAAATGCAGCAAATCCAACTGATTGTCATACTTACCTTAATTTAGTTGATATTAACGATGTAACTACAGACCAATGATTCAAAAAGTGTGCCATTACACTAACCGGCTATGAATGTTGTATACACTTTGCTATCTAACTGAATTATGTAATAATCGATTGGTAAGGTAGAATAGAGAACGGATACACAGTGATCGTTCAAGTGAAATTATCATCAATAAGAATAACAAACTAAGCATGTTGAGAATCTAAAATGTGTGGGTTATTATCAAGTTATAACTTGTCAACTTAATGTTCATCAATTACGAACGATTGCTTCGTTTTTGTACAACATGAAGACAATGTAGATTTAATACAGCAGTTCTATACAAGATTTATTACATGTTCATCCTACACAATATACAATTGATTATCGATGGAAACGTTAATAGTTAGTTTCATTAAACAATACTATACATAATTTATATATTTATATAATTTTTTGTTATTCATTAAATCATAACAATATGAACAGTGAGTGTATTATATCATTAATAACATAAATAATGATCGGAGTAAACGAAAACAGCACCTTTTCATAAGTACTCACAACGAGCGAAAATATGGAAATTTGTGAATGTAGCCTAAACTAATACAAGTTTACCTGAACGACTGTTGGTATTTACCTATAATGTTGCCGAAATTTGTGAACAGCTTCAATAACTTTTGGGAGGGGTATCCATAGCTATTTTCGAGGGATTAATCTGTCAATAACAAGTCTAGAACACAAACATGATTAACCACCTCTCCAGGATATGTTGAAGAGAAGCACCTAGAGAGTGCGTTGTTTCTCCATTATAGTGCAGCCGTGATCAGTCTATTCACTCAGTACGTTGGTTTTGTTACTTACTAAACCCACAGAAAGAACGTAAATATCCATTTTGTTTTGACGCAACGAAATACTCTGCTTACGTAGTGTGGATTATTGTTGCTAATGGTACCAGAAAGAAGGAAAAATCAGTGCCATGTTGTGAAGAAAGATCATTTGTCATCTCCAGTTGGGTAATTGAATGATTGTTTTGCACATATACCTAATTATGGAGGTAGAGCCATCAATTCCACCCAATAGTATATATTATAATTCCAGCTCTTTCGTGAGGTCTTTTTTTCTGGTGTGACCAGATACACATATTTAAAATGAAATATTAATATAAATATATCACAGTTTAACAATGTAGGATCGTTAAACGACATATTCTACAAGAAAGGGCATATCAATGACTAACATATATGCATTTTGAAACGATGTCACCTGTATAAAGAAAGAACATTATATGTCGGTGAACTTTAAGATGATATCAATAGCATACTGATATGCTTGTTAAAATGGTTATTTTCAGACAAATAGGATCGCATGACAAAGATGGATGCTATCATCGGTTGTTTCTTTCATAAGACTAGTAGTCACTATGAAACGATACCCAAAGCTGTTGGTAACCCTGGACG
Organism: Apostichopus californicus; assembly: GCA_020650975.1. Taxonomy (NCBI): domain Eukaryota; kingdom Metazoa; phylum Echinodermata; class Holothuroidea; order Aspidochirotida; family Stichopodidae; genus Apostichopus; species Apostichopus californicus. The sequence goes on from JAIPMN010181601.1 coordinate 5,984, forward strand.
ACATCAACGTGGTCACCATTAACACTTTAATTGCTGGTAATTGTCTCGCTACTTTCATTGTTTATTTCATTATTTTTAAGTTAACAATTTTAAAAAAATGTCACAGAGATATTGTTTTCGTCTTAACTAACGGAGTTTTTAAATTTGTTATGTTAATCTAAATATAAAATATGTATTACGTTGTGTATGTTTGTTCAAAATGAGATATTTCTTTGATATATAGTTTTTACAAGTTTTTACTAACAAGGATGAACTGTGCAGTCGCGGACGTTATACAATTTATATACATTAAATCGTAATATGAATAGGCAAATATGTAGACGGTTCACATGTTTGTTATATTTATGCCCTCTCACCCTAAAGTCCAATAATCCGATCCCTATGTATTGTTTAGGTTGAATACACGATGTTGGAAAATAAGTTAACAAACAAAGCTTTTAATTGCGCGTTTAAAGTTTAGTACCTTACCAAAGTAAATCAGAAAAAAGTAACATATAGCGAACTAGTTCAGTACTAAGTAGCACTCAACATGATCGGTCTGTGTGGTAAGGGGATGGGTGGGAGCAAATAAGATATATTTATGCTCTCATTTACTAGAAAGCAAACCAGTGCCGCTATCGGAATCTACTGACAACAACAAGATGGATGTACAGCTATGAAAGGGACACTTTTACATAAAATACCCTTGATTGCGTATGTTAGAAGCGGCGTCCAGAGCCGAGGTGAAATGACGGTCGGGTAGAGTTAGAGAGAGCTGGAGCTAGATGCAAGGCTCTCCGTGTTGCGTTTCTACTCCAAAGCTATCATTAAACTCTATATTTTCAGATAATCCTACATCTTTAAGCAGATAGACAAATGTGTATGCATGTCTCCATCAATGTCACCCACGGGCGGAGAAACAGGGGGGCTGGGGGGTTTTAACACCCCACTTTTTGAAGAGAAAACCGAGTTAGAATTGACCCACACATTTTTTCTAGCCCCTTTCCCCCACCTTGCGAATTGGAACTTGTAGCTCATAGCGCTAACTTCACCCCACAACAGACATACACAAAATGATGTTTTGTTGCTGTTGAATAGCTTTGTACACCGGTTGTAACGTTTTGTTGCTGTTGTACACCGGTCATATATGTGCTACCAAAAATTCATAAAGCACCCCCTGCTAACTCAAAATTTGCCGGCAGACCGATAATAAGCGGAAACGGATCACCGACCGAAAAAATATCGGAATTTGTGGACTATTTCTTGCTTCCTATTGTATTTAAACAAAGCACCTATGTGAAAGACACAAATCACATTCTGAACATTTTGGAAGCCACCCCGTTACCAAAAACAGTAGTACTTGCTACACTCGATGTCGTCGCCATGTATACCAATTCTCCCCAAGAGGAGGCATTAGATATATGTCAAGAAGTCTATGAAAAGGCGGAAAAAAGCGAATATGGAATAAATAAAATATCTTCCATATCCATGCGCAAACTCATTGAACTTTTTTTTAACAAGAAACTGTTCCGAGTTCAATAACCAATTCTATCTACAAAAGATCGGTTGCGCCATGGGTAGCCAAGCCTCTCCGGAAATCTGTGATATCGTCATGCATAGACTGGAAAACCAGATTTTACCGACAGATAATAAAATCTTAAAATGGTTCCGCTTTAGAGATGACATTCTATTGCTCTACGACGGTTCACGTCAGGAACTTGAACAACTAGTAAACAGGCTGAATGAAACTCACCGCTTCTTAAAGTTTACGGTAGAAATATCACACACCGAGGTAACATACCTAGATTTGAAAATCTTCAAAGGTCCAAGGTTCGAAACCAATGGGTTATTAGACACCAAAGTCTACACCAAACCCACGGAAACCTTCCAATACCTCGACAGAAACTCTGTACACCCACTTGCCACTTTAAAAGGCTTCATTAAAGGGGACGTTTCACGATACCCACGTCTCTGTAACAATGAGACTGATTTCTTACAGAAAAAGAACGCGTTCACAGAGAAACTGTTACTCCGTAACTACAAGAAAGAGGAAATTGCCTCAGCCACGAAAGGCATAACATTTGAAAACCGTGGGCAATACCTCACTACCAAACCTAAACAAAAGGAAACACCACTGGTGTTCAAGCTTACCTATACACCCCATATCAAAACCACGCATTTGAATAAAGCACTTTTGAAACATTGGCACTTAATCTCGCAACACGCGGAATTATCCAAACTGTTTCCAAAAGAACCGATTCTAGCGTACAAAAGGGCCGAAAATCTCAAAGATTTACTTGTTAACTTAAGGTTTCGTACTAACGAAGAATCAGCTGACTCTCAAGGTTCACACGAAGCTCTTTTAGATGCTCTTATAGCTGCACTATGAGTCCATAAAAACTCGTGAACAGAAAATAGATGCATTTTGAGAACGAGACGCTCAGGCCGAATATAAAATATTCAAAGGCTACTACTGATGAAGCTCCTCCTCCTATAAAGTTTGAGAGCAGAAACCAGTCTAGCTGGTCATAAGAACCTACGCTAGTCTCTCCTACTATTAACAGTACACTCAATTCACCTAATAGGTGCAATTATATTTCACCATGAGGAGCATGCTATAAGTTCATGTTCCTCGGGCCCTCCCTTAAAAATACTTCTGGTTCTTGGCGACTACGTTGCGTTAGAGTGTTAAACCGCCTACACCCCCTTTCCTTTCAAAATATTAAATGGTTAAATGCAGCTTTTCCAGGCCTGGGCAGTGCCATTTACTGCAATCTGGGAGGCAATATTTGGCAAAAAATTCTTGTGCACTTCGCGCCAACAGTTATGACTTTTTGTTTCATCAATGGCATGCAACCCCCCCCCCCCCACTTCTGACAAGGAATCTCCGCCACTGATGTCACCATCAATGTCACGAGGCCCTCACCTTTCCTGTGTTAGTCTTTATCTTTGCGCGTACATTTTACAACATACGATACAAACATTCGTATTCTAACACTCGCTAGTTTGGCCACTATCTTGTTATAATACCCTTCTCCTTACGGATATCATTTATCGCTAAACGAAAGGAAACACTAAAGTGGTGCATTAAGTGGACTTATCGAGTTTCCGATCTGTTTACTTTTTTTTAATTTGTTGTTGACATTACTAAATTTCACTGTGGTAGCTTTCAACCAATTGAATTATTCCCTCCATTTTGAATTACAATGATTTTGGTTTTACGGCTTAACTTGGACTGACCTGCGGTTATGGCTGAGAGTCAACGAGTAACAACAAGAATGGATCGGGGAACTATTGAAAAAAATACAATGCTTTATTATATAATTACTTCGACGTTGTCTATAACATCTACATGATACACATCAACGTGTTTAGCTATTCAACGACTTTCATCTAGTACTTATGACATTTTGTAATTCGCCTAATGTTTAGCAATGGCCGTAAAATTGTCATAAAATACGTTTTTTTATTCGTCAATTTTTATTTCATTTAACTTCTCGACTTCTAAACATCATTATTATTGTTAACACTACCTAGGTTGGTCATTATTTGATTGGACTGTGCTTCTCCCTTAATTCAACGAAATTTAACTGTATCTATATGATCTACATTACTGGGAATATGGAAGAAAAGTATTGGTTTTCTGTGCATTAATCATCAGAAGCAGTCAAAATCCTCACAAACGAACACTATTCTTCCCTTTAAATATGCATTAGTTGTATCAAGCCCATTATGCTAATGTTTAGGATGTTTCCTTGATGGTTTGATTGATATGTTTGCAGCCCACGGGCGCCTCTTCCACCTTCGTCATTCTGGGGATTTTTGCATTCAGCCTGGGAAGAACGGACCACTTTTGTGTTTTAGGGGTTCACTCTCCCAGCCGCCTTTTCAGCCTAAAACAAATTATTTATTAGCAACACCTTGCAAACCCCTCTGTACAAACTGGGTCGATATGGACCCCAATAATCATTGAATTAAAAAAAAAAAGCCATCTTACATCCTACAACATTCATTTAGGTATTGAAATGTAGCTAAGACCATGCGTTTGTGTAAAAACAAATAAAAAGGGGGGTTACTGTGATTTTTTTTTTTTAGTGGGTGGGGCTCAAATATCAAAGGTCATCTGAAAATGACGTAATTTGGCTAAAAATCGATGTTTGCATCAAAAAAATCGTGACAGAAGAAAAAAGTTGAACAGACCCCCCTCCCCTTATTATATTTGGAATTAATCCTAACATGTTTTGAACATATTCTGAGCATTTCAGCAATATATCTATAGAGGGTTCTGAGAAAAATGCAAATGTCCTCAAAATTTCCTGTAATTTGACACCAAAATCGTCCAAATCCGTTGATTTTTGAAAAAAAATTATCGTTCCCGAACGCTTCATCCCAGGTACGTGATTTTTTCCTTTTTTTTTAAATATTTAGGCCACCGCAACATTTCTAATTGATAGTTATGACATTGCGCCCTCACATTCCTTTGTAAATTGATAGCAGCCGCTGTTGCGTAATACTGTGCCACTGATCTGTTAGTGTACAGATCAGTGTACTGTGGACATACACTTGCAAATATGGCGCAGCTGCACGCAGCTCCCCCAAATTTAGGGCCCAAGAGGTCCTAGAGATGTAGGACGATTGGTCCGATACCGATACCATTGATAATGAGGACCAGGACGTTCTGGTCGAACCAGTTTATCAAGATTCGGTCCTTTTTGAGGATCCAGAAATTGTAAGTCAATAGCGTTGTTTACAACAAAGGCTAGGCTAGGCTAGGCCTAACGTTATGCCAACGTTAGGCTGTAATTGTAGAATGTAAACAAAGAAAACACTTGGAATAATGATTTTAACCAAGAAATATATAATTTGCATATTTTTTTTTATGTTTCAATTTCAAATTTTGTTCTCTATTGATCTAAATCAACTTTCTAATAGAGAAGTTGTCCCTAACCTTTATAAACCAGCCCTAACAAGATAAGTGCCCCAAATCCTCATTGTGTGCCCAACCCCCAATGCTTCTAATGTTACTTACATATACCTAGTCTATTGTATTAATTTGCCACAGACTTAGCAATTAAAAGTATATTTCTTTTAAATCAGGTGAGGACATTTTTATTTTATTATTTTTATTAACACAACCTTACGTTTAGAGCTACTTATAAAGACCTAAAGTAAGCATAAATATACCTCAGAACGCACCGTTTGACTTTTAATTTATTTATGTATTTTTGGAGGGGGACCCTGTACACGGGATCGGTTTCAATCACCCCACGGCAACACCCGTCCTTTATAAAATTATTTATGCTCATTCCGTCGGGGAGAATTTTGAATCCCTCTCCCCCACCTTTAATATCCTCTGCTCGCCGCTGGTTAAGTAACGAGTTAGATTCTAGAACATGAAACAGACTACATTATTATAGACACAGATAAGAAAGATAAAACTATTGACAACATACCATTGGTTAGTTTTCTTTTAATTTCTTCCCATGACATGATACA
>JAIPMN010181617.1:0-18502 GCA_020650975.1 Apostichopus californicus
TATATGACAAGAAACCAGATGGAAAGCCTCTATAGTCGCAAAGGTGGTTACCAAAGCTTAATGCTGTGTTGAAATTTCTACACACTCAGGCTGAACAGAAATCGCTTTTGCCAATGTACCTCTGCCCCAATCCCCATCCCACCCCAGGACCGGAGAAAGGTGCAGATTCAGTTAGAACCATTTTTGCCGTGTTTCACATTCACATAAAGCTACGCATATTACCATCCTTTGGTTTCATGAAGAACCAAACATTTTTCCTGCTTGACTCCACAGACTGCCCTTCAGAAGTATGTAAACAATGTGTTTACAGCATTCATGACTGCTGGTAACGATACCTTCTCAGTCAATATTAAGCAAATATTTGACTTGTTTGATCAAAAAGCTGCTGAATTGAAGAATCCAAATCTTGCTGCAGGATGGAAGGATGACATGTAAGTAATTCTCACAAGATTGATGTTTTACAAAACCCTTTTGATGATATGAGATGTTCATATTCCCATTCTGTGCATGAACAATCATTATAGCAAAGGGCATTCCTGCACACAGAAGATATATACTTGGCTGGCAACAAAAAACGATCAAAATATTACTTTCCTCTTCAAGTTTAAGGCCGATTATTTCACAACTAGCTTTGGCTTAACCAAACAGTATTTTAATTTTTAAAAAAAGGCTGCCTGTATCTAAATTCTTTTGAATTCTTATGATTATTTATTATGATTATTTTTTACCAGATTTATATAGCGCTCTTTTCATGCTTAAGCATGTTCAAGAGCGCTTTACAATGACAACAAAATGACAAAACCCTTAAAATATGAATATGAAAAATAAAATGGACGCAGTTAAAAGGCATTGAAGACTCGCCCCAAACCGTGTGCGGCCATCTGAAAAAGTTACCTTTCTGTTAAAATGACACAACCCTTAAAATATGAATATGAAAAATAAAATGGACGCAGCTTAAAGGCATTGAAGACTCACCCCCAAACCGCGTGCGGCCATCTGAAAAAGTTTACTTTCTGTTGCTTGCAGTGACGTTTTGTTCGTGTCGCTACAAAATGCAGAGAGTAATGAAACGTGATACCTTGTTATCTTTAGCTGGACCTGAGATGTCCATCACTGTATCGTTTGTACACTGTGCTGTGGGTATTGACCGCAGCTGTATGTACTGACTGTACACTAGTGTCTAATTACCGACGGTAGCAAGCTGTGTGTGTATTTTTGGGATCGATGGTGGTGTCTAACACTTCTGTTACACCTCATTCGAAACTAGGTCAGATTACCGGCATTAGACGTTTCTTTATGCGCGAGTCTTCACAACCTTTAAATATTAATATAAAAATATATATTTATATATATATACTAAGGGATAATTTTAAAAACAATATAGCTTTACAGTGAAATTCCTAAAAAGCAAAAGTGAGTTTTAAGTAAATTCTTAAAAGTGGCTAATGTTTTGGCATGACGGATATTATTTGGCAGTGCATTCCATAGTTTGCTAGCAGCAAAGTTATTGGCCGATCTCAATGTTCTTGTTAGGCTTGTACACAGTAAGCATATCAGTTAGGTATTGAGGTGCTTGAAAATGAATCAGATTTATATGCATGTACTAATAGTTTGAACTCGACATGGTGGTGAACAGGCAACAGGCAGCCAGTGAAGATCTCTTAAGACAGGTATAATATGAAGTTAGAAAAGATATTAACTGAAAAGAAATTATACTTGTTTGCTCCATATCCATCCTTATGATTTATTTGTTTCATCACATAGTAATACAAGGTGAACAAGACAATATAACTGCAAATAAGTAAAAAAAATGTGAAAGGAAGTAAACTAAGAAACCCTTTTGGGCTTAATCGAATAGAGTACTCCCATCAAAGAAATTAGAAAACCTTAACACCTAAAAAACAACTCCCCCCCCAAAAAAAAGATAACCTTAACAAATAAGACATATAACACCACCCCCCCCCCACCACCACCACCAACTCCCACCCCTTACAACGGATACAATCAATAAAGGCTTTCATAGTAATTTTTCAGTTGTCCCCTGAACGAAGCCACGGAAGTATAAGATTTCAAGTTGATCGGAAGATTGTTCCACAAAGAAATAGAACGATATCGGAGGCTTTGCATGCTGAATTACGACAAAAAGAAGCACGTAAATGACCAGCTTGTCTAGTATTATAATTGTGAATAGAGTGACCAATTGTATAAAAGGTAGCAAGATCATTGATCTTTACATTAATGGTTTGTTTATTGGTCTTTATTCTTATTGTTGTTGTTATTTTTTGTATTTCAGCTTGCCACTGGGATTTTGGACTGACCTACTCAACAGACTGCATCTCATTTATGATGTCAAAGATTGTATTTACGTACAGGCTTGTCTAAAGATTATTATTCAGACACTTACAGATGTATGCAAAAGAGGCAGAGAAGTGTCAAATGTGAGTAAAATCTAATGAATAAAAACTACTCTAAGCAAAATGGAGTCGATTAATAGCCTGAGAGTCCAAATATAAAAGTTAAACAGTATATGTAGATGATCAAGACAGGCATGTCCAATTACACCTCATTATAACAAAAAGATGGTGGGTTATATGAGCTCACTAGTAAAATGGTCATAGCTAAATGCAGGTAAAAGAACAGTCAGTCTTAAACTATTAGAATGACAATTTTCCATTGTTACAGTTTACTTTTATTCTTGCCAGGATCATTCTTCAAGCAATCAACTTTACAAGCAGTTGTTGCCAGTTTACTCCACCAAACTAGATCACTTTTACAGTGATATAAGGCAGATGAAGAAACTGAACCAGGAGAACTCAAGAACCAAATCCAGCAAAGTGGAAGAGGTAAAGATACCCCACAATGGAACTACAATGTTTGGCAACATTATGTACACCACCCAATTTGAAGAGAACCCAAGACAGAAATTAAGAGTAGATATGGCACAGTGCAACAGAAGCTGAAAGTTTCGGAGTCATGCAGTGATGGTTTTATAACAATTCTGGTTTCTCAGATATTGATCCATAAAATGTACCAAGCACCTGGAATGCTTCTCTATGCTGATTTGATATAGTGTAGTCATTCAACTTTGGAACTTACCATCAAAATATTTTCTTAAATGTTATTATTATACATTTTATATAGCGCACCATCAACCAAGAGTTATCTAATGGAAACAAAGAAAAGTTAGAACCTAGAAGAATACCAAGCTTTAAGTTTGGATTTAAACTGCTTAATATTATTTTGCATCTTGAATTTCACCTGGATGCTCATTCAGTTCTACAATCAGGGATCCGCAACAGTAAACTAACACTCGCCAACAGTTTGCAATTGGACCTACAGTATGTATATAGAGAATTTCCCTAGTACTAGAACCAGGGAGCTGCTACTCTAACTAAGCACTCTCCTGCCAGTGTCTAAATGGAGAAGTTTTGACAACAGGTAATGGAACTATCAGGTCTATCCCTACCCATGACTAAATTAATTAGCAGCCATGTTTTAAACTTGTTGCAATTTTTAATCTTGCAGTTGGAAAGGCATTTAAGAGGCCACTAATACTGATACTAGCTATATGATGATAAATTGCCATATCAGTTCTACATTTGCTCGGTAGGCCTATGTGTGATTTCATGAAAATAAAGTGAAATAGGAGGTGTTCTATATGCTAGTGAAATTAAAATCAAGTATCCTGCAGTTAGTTAGACTAATTTTTACAATTTAAACTTAAATTTCTAGCTCTCATTCAGAAAACATCTTAACTGAAAACAGTTAGCAAGTTCATGCTACCATTGATGCGATATCTCTATTTTTAGCTGTTCTTTTCTCTTTTTAAAACAGATGTTTGGTGATTCGTTTGACATAACAGCAGTGTTGTGGCAACTGTATCAGATGATACATAAGCACAGAGATCAGGTAAGTTATTACAATACTATGATTATTAAATAAATTTTCCTTTTCGTTTAAGACAAACATCCCCATTTCATAAATTGTCAGATATATTTGGCACACCGAAGTGAGTGTTAATTTGGTGCAGTGTTGAACATAGGGAGAAGTTAATCTGTGGATCCACTATCCACAAGATCATTAATATTGTCAAATAATGCAGTAGAAACCTTGATTGATAATTCCAACTGTATATAATATATGCAAAGTGGATGTGTTAATGTGCTATCATTTAGGTTCAATATCTTTATAGGTTTGTTTGTTGTCCATTACAGTAATGTTTACTATTTGTGAACTATTGACTAGATATTATCTGTTTGGGGTTACCCATGTCTTGGTTCTTTCAGGACAAAAGACCCCATTTTGATGATAAATATACATTATTATTATTCACTGCCCCTTTATTACAATGTTAAAGAATTAACTATACAACATTCACAATATTAGAGCATCACTTTTAATTATGGTACTTCTGATCTTACAGATCTGTGAGGTCCTACACACAGATCAGACGCAATCAGGCCAGGAAAAGGCAAAATGCATCAAGACTCTATTGGAAGCGCTTTGACCATCCAACCTACATAGATATCAATTAAAGCTGTGCATCACTGTAGAGAAATAGTACATTGAATAATATTAATAAACAATGTTAGTATATATAATGGTTGTATGTATTTACTAAATGAAACCATTTAGGATAGTAGCATCTTTCAAATTGACTCTTTTAGTTTGCGTATAAATTTGAGAAATTACTTATCAATATGAAACATTATGAAGGATGGTTCATATCTCATTCTTTTTAGAATTATTTGGTAACATTGTTACATTTCTATTATATTTTCTTTTAATCAGATAAAGTGCTGTTAAAAGACAGAGCTTTCATCTTTTATATAACGTCTTTGTTTTGCTGAGATGAAATTTATAGCTTTTCAGTACTCAGTTGTTTTGTTGTTGCCTACAACCCAATATTCTTAATCAAATATTCTTAATCCAATCTTAAATAGTCTTTTTTATAAACATTTAAACATTTAAACTGTTTTTACCATATGCACTCAGCTATATATCAGCTGTAAAGATATACTATTTACTTTTTAAATACTATTTGCTATTTTGTGTCCATTATACATAGTATCATACAACTAAACATGCTGCAATAGTCTGTTATGCATATTACTGTAAGGTTCTAGTGAGAGGGCATGAGCCATTCAGTTGGGACAATTCTATTTCCATACTGTACTTTCATGTCCTGCTTCAGTTCACTCACATTGACAGTATGAATATTCTGTTTATATCATTAAAAGGGTAGGAACTATTTGTACTGTCAGTAAGAGTGCTTGGAAGCATGATATGGGAGGAGAGTATCAAGTGGTATTAGCATACATAAGTTGTCCCAACTGGTTGCATGAGCAAGTCAAGATTTGAATGTTCATACCTCATTAGCATGGGAAACTTATGTTCTAATCTCCGTGGATGTGTGGAAATTGAAAATTGCCTTAATAGACACTTTTCACTGTGCAGGTTTAAAACATCCCCATGTGAATTTAGTTTCCACATTGTAGAATGTAATTATTAGGCCCTTAGAGATAAGAATGATGTTTCAAATGTTACCAAAAGTTATGATTAAAGGAGTGCTGCCTTACTGTGGTATCATAGTAGCAGATAAAGCTAAGAACAGGTTATGTAGGATGATGTTATTCCATCAGGAGGTACCTTACCTCTGCTTTTATCAATCAATTGTTGGTAATTGCTAGTCTGGCAGAATCAAGCTGAAGAAAGAGCTAGGCATTAAGTGACTGTCCTTACATTATGTTGTGGATGATTTGGTCTGTAAGGGAACTCCCCTGGTGGTGGTGCAGAGGATGTGGCCTTAACCTTGCTATAGTCTGTTCTGGCATAAGGTCAGTTCCTCAAACTGAATATACTTCCTGGCAACTATTACGCAGTGTGTTGTTTCATTTCACGAGTCACCTTGTGTCACCATTTGGTTGGATACCTTTCCTGTGGTTGTTCATATCCTGCTTCCTTATTAATAAAAGGTAACAGTTGTTTCACTAATCAATTCCACAATGCTAGTTGGGAATCTTAGATGATATGCATGACATGTACATTCCATGGGACTAATTATTCACAAGATTGATTTAACCATTGGATGCTATATGTAAGGAGTAACATTGGAACATATGACATGATAATCCTTTCAAGTAATTTTAATCAAAAGTTTTGTGTTATTGTGTTTCTTAAACAAAAGCAGTTACATTAATTTTCAAAAACCAAACAGAAAATAATCAGCAATGAAAGAAACCTATTTTGCATTGTGTTTCCTTTCACAATTATTCTGTAATTAACAGATGATAAATTATTAGGTGATAATGACATCATTAATATTTATGTACTTGCAATATTGGAAGAAACTTTTATTCAGATGATTTATATATATATCTCTGGTGGAGGCTGGAAGTCTTTCCACTGTTTTGGATTTCCAACTCATTACCGTTTCAAATCTATATATAGACTGTTTGCCTTGGTTGTTTAATCTATTCACATTTCTTTAAACAGAGTATGTGTAAAGTATCTCATTTGAGATCTGGACTAAGAATTCACTAATAAATTCAAGTTGGTTAGAATCATGATTGATCTCTAGAGTAAAGCAAAATATGTCACCAAAACAGAACTAGCATATTGTTTGATACAGTGACAAAAGCCTAGAGTGGATGAACAACTTTCCTCACTGGTTTCAAACCTCTGAACAAACCATCAGTGTCCATTGCCTAGGTGGTCCTATGTGTCCGCATATAAAGTGGGAGGCCCAGGTTCGAATCCCAGTGGAGGCTGGAATGTTTTCACTGTTCTATATATTGTGATACAGTAGGCCTAATTTAGTTTTGCATGATATACTTTAAAGGATGTTTCATTCCTTTAAAGTTTACTTGAAACACTATTTGATTTTGATTTGATTTATTTTCCATATAAGTGTCTTTATTAACTTATCAGAAAGTAACTTTACGGATTTTGCATTTTTTATTGAATCACAGATTTGATTCCAGAACCTTGTAACCATCATATACAATTGAGCGTTTGAAAAGGTCAGAATTAATGGGAAGAGAAAATAAGTGTTGGGATGACCTGGTATTGTGGGAATGTGTATTATGAGTGAAAGAAAAGACATATTTGAAAATATCTGGTAACTGTTGCTTAACAAATTTAAAATGAATATAGCGCAATGGTGTCTGTGATGTCAAAAATATTAAGAAAACCAAATGTGGTAGAAAGGGGGGATGTACTTGTTGTAAAACTGCATTGGGTGATAATACAAGCAGCCTTTTTCTGGAGTATGAATAATAGATTTAGATGAGAAGGGTGAGCATTTCCCCGAACTAGATTACAATAGCTTAAATGAGGATGAATGAGAGTATTGTATAAATTCTTAAGCACGTAACTAGGTACAAACTCTTTAATTTTATAGAATACCCCAAATATTTTAGAAATAAAGTTTTAATAAAGGGTCAATGTATAAACCTAAAAATTTAATGGTATCAACACGTTTTATTTGGGTATTATCAATCGAGATATCAATATTTTTTCATATTTGTATGATAGGGATGAAAAACCATGAAATTAGTTTTGCTGATATTCAGTGATAACTTATTTCCCTTAAACCAATTAGCAAAATTTTTTAATTTGGAGTTGATAACTGAAATGACATTATCAAAACTGTTGTGCTTATATAAAACACTGGTATCATCAGCAAAAAGTGTAAAGAGTAAAAGATGTGAACAATGGTTAATATCATTTACATATAGCAAAAATAACAAAGGCCCAAGGATTGACCCCTAGGGTACACCACAATTTATATTACAGTAAGATGAATAATAACTATTATCAATGGATACAAGTTGTGGTCTGTTGGATAAGTAACTAACAAACCAATTGTGGGCTACTCCTCTAATATCATGATGATATAATTTAGTAAAAAGAATGTGATGATTGACAGTATCGAAGGCTTTGATAAGTCAAGAAATATGCCTAATGAGTACTCCCTATTGTTAAAACCATTTATGATATATATTGTGACATCTAAAGCTGCCATAGCAGTAGAGCGGCTTTTACCAAAACCAAACTGTCTGTTGCAAAGTGTTTTACTTTTATCAAGGAATTTAATGGTACGATTTTAAATAATGCGTGCTAGAAGTTTTGATAAAGATGAAAGTACTGAGATGGGTCTGTAGTTAGAAACACATAAACTATCACTACCTTTAAATATCGGAGTGTCTTTAGCTTCCTTAAAGAAGTGGTTCAACACCAGTCGAAATTGATAAATTAAAAGTAAATGTAAGGAGCTGCTAAAGCAAAACGATTATCTTGGAGAAAATTAACAGAAATATTATCAATATCACACGCACCCTTTTTAGTATTCATAATTAAGTCAATAATTACTGTGTAATTAGTTGGTAATATAAATAGAGATGTTAGGTTTGCCTCAAATTTGAATTACAAGTGGGGATTGTACTTGCAAGATTGCTACATATTAACAAAATAATTGTTAATGTGTCAGCCATTACATGTTTGTCGGTGATATTATTGTCATTTACTTTAATTTTATCAATTGGAGTTTTGGGTGAAGTACGACCAAGAATTTTATTAATGATATCCCAAGTTTTCTTTAGGTAGTATTTAATGTCATTAAAACATTTCTCATAATGCATCTTTTTAGCCAATCTGATAATATTGGTTAGCTTATTTTTATATTGAGTGTACTTGTATTATTAATAGAAGAGGGGCAAGATAGATAATTCTTGTAAAGCTTGTTCCTTTTGGAAATAGATCTTAAAATTCCAGGTGTAATCAATGGGGACTGGAGCTTATGAGAATTAACCTTAAATTCTTTAACAATACAATGCTTAGATATAATATGTGATATGCCACAACTGCATTAGTCTCATTAAATAGAGGTCCCCAATCAAAAGAAGAAAGTTTAAGTTTGACATTGTGTATTACTTTTGCACTAGTATCCCTCCTGTGTTAAACAAGCTTACTTGTGTTAACAGATAAACTAAGTACCAAAATCCTCTATAACAAAAGATTGGTAAGTGGTCGCTAATGTCAGTTAATAGAATGCCAGATTTTGAATTAACAATAGAATCATTACAATAAATATTATCAATGAGTGATGAAGATGTGGCTGTAATCTTTGTTGGTTTTGATATTAATGGTAAATATGAATGAGAATACATTAAATCAAGAAAATGTGAAATATGAGGCAAATGGTCATGCCTCAAAAGATCAATATTAAAATCACCTGTAAATTGCAAGTTTTCTTTCCATTGTGTATGTTTTGCAAAGTACCAGATAATTCATCATTAATTGCAGTTATTGGGACATCAGGGGGTTTATTAATAATATTGCTCAAAACATTGCATTATAAATAAAAATATCCACTACAGTACTTGAAGATGTTTGCTGATTAGATGTTTTCTTCATCTATCATTGGAAGAAATCCAAAGAGGAAGACATCTATGCCAGAGTAAGGTAAGAACTATGTCTGTATAATAAGATTTACCAATTAAATTTAACATGTCTTGATTCTTACTGTAGCTTGCTTTTCCCTGTGGGTATCACTGACTGTGGCCTTTACAATGATAAGTTATTCTGAGGCATATAAAAATAATAGCATGCTACTATTATTATATCCCTGCAAGCTATCATTTAATCTGTTGTTTGTTTTTGCTTTGTTATTTGTGTATTGTTTTACAATGATACAAAAGTATCAGAAGTCTGTCAGAGTAATTTACATATTCTGTTCTTGTTTGTCGTCTGCCTTTGCATCAGTCTTGGACAGTTTTCTGTCGGTAGTGCCGTAGCAGAGTCTAGACATTAAAGGAGCCACAACCCAACCATTATTGCTGGTCTAACAGCTTAAAATATCTTATTCCATTTAGGATATATCTAAGGTTTAGTGTTTTTGCACATACAAAGTTGGTGTAATTTACTTTCTCATACAACTTAAGACTTCTGAATTAGTTATCAAAGAATGACAGATTGACTAATTGCAGTTTGTACTCATATCAATTGTCAGTCTTAACTTAAGGATGGTTTAAATTTTGCTTGGCACCCATTGTGATATTGGACATCACTGCAGTGCAGCCATTACAAACAAAGTTAACAGGTTTTGTCAGGCATTAATGCTTCAAACAAAATGGATTCAAAACATTGTGAAGTTTCTCAGGTAGAGTGGTTCCCTAAAAATTCTATTGGTAATGACTTATAATTGCTGGAATTTTGGCAGAAATCCTTGTTTGAAGTTTACATTCTCATCCCATTGTGATATCTCTCGTTCAATACACATGATGGGGTGGTGGGAGTTAGGGTAAGGGTGGGGAAGCGGTAGGACTCCTATAGCTGCTGCACCAATGATTATAAGTTGTCTCAGAGGACATGCATTGTTTCTCATTGCTTTCTCTTTCTCTATTTCAGGTTGCCTCTGGGGTTGTGGGCATTTCTCTTGAATAACCCTACACTGATTTATGACATTCCAAACTGTAGCTATGTCAAGGCTTGCTTGCAGACTCTTGTTCAAATACTCCATGATATTTGTCAGCTGAGAGAAGAGGAAATACCTGATGTGAGTTTCACCAGTATTGAATAAGATATGTTTTAGATACACTTTATCAAGGAACTTTGAGATGTGCTTTGCTGTAATATGTTCACACAAGGCAAATGTAATCAAATAAACAGTGGCTGAAATTATTCCTTTCCTCTAAAGGAATATGCCGGTGGACAAACTATGTTACACAAGATCTGAAAAAAAGGGTAAATATTCTAATTTTATATATAATATTATAAAACTCAAAAACCTAACTCAGTATCTCTAACAGAAGGTAAATATTCTAATTTTATATATAATATTATAAAACTCAAAAACCTAACTCAGTATCTCTAACAGAAGGTAAATATTCTAATTTTATATATAATATTATAAAACTCAGAAACCTAACTCAGTATCTCTAACAGAAGGTAAATATTCTTATTTTATATATAATATTATAAAACTTAAAAACCTAACTCAGCAGCTCTAATAGAAGATATGGCTTGATTGAAGTTGATCACAGTATCATGGCAGATGTGCTTCAAAAGATTTATTTTCCTTTTATAATCTTCTTGTTGATTTATCCCTGAAATTGGATGCAATATTCCCTTAATTGTACATCGACTGTTTAATCGGGTGTGTTTGTACTGGACAAAGAAGTGAGGAACCCTCTGTTAGATTTGGTTATGGAAGTTGGTCTTTAAGCTAGATGATGATACCATAAATGCTAAATGAAGTACCCATGAACTTTGACATATTTGGACAAGATATGAATTTGATTTGGTGCAGAATCAACGGTTAGTTTTTAACCTCTCTCCTGAAAAGCACTCATGGCTGTTCAATTGATTGTTTTAATACAAAAATACATAGACTTTTGAAGACAAAGTGTGAATGATACCTATGTATGAAAAGAGCACACAGGGTTATCAGAGTATAGTGACTTTCTCCAAGCCTGTAGCTGGTCGTTTACCTCCCTCCCTCCGCACCTCCCCACCCCAGAAAGAAAAGTTATCTACGCAAGCAGCTTTTATAGAGCCACCCTATTGAAAAAGAATGAAAACTACCAAATTGTAGGCTATGTGTATACTGCATGGGCAGAGTCGTACCAAAATGTGACTAAAGTCTTGGCCGATTGGATAAAATTTGAGAACTGATGCCTCTAAAGCCCACCATATTGTATAGCGCAATGCGTTCTCAACTGGTCAATAAATTGAATCCACCCCAACCCCCTTAGATGAAATCCTGACTACATGCTTTCTCTACAACATATCAAGTGCTATATGTTTAGTTGGACTATCCCTTCAACAATTTAGCAGATGGAACTCAGACATGAACTGGTCAATTTGGGTAAAGAAACATTCATAACAGTACTGTTACCATGGTTTCAACTGTTTAGGAATGGGGCACTTTGCAAAAGTACCTAAACTGACCGAACTGGTCTCATGCTGACCTTGCCCCCCCCCCTCAAACTCTCTACCCCCCTCTAGAATTCTTCTCCTTACCCCCAATGCCCCAGATGAAAAAGTTTGGTATATGCCACTGTTAACAGGGATACTGCGATTACAGGAATACAAAAGTTCTTACTGACTGTAGGACGATAGATGCTAGAGTTGGAGAGGCCATAATTTCCTAACACATGCAGAATTAACATTATAAAAATGGAGGAAAGGTATACTTTTAGTTTAGGAAAATATGCACTTGAGAGGTTTTTCAGAAGCACAGTTAAGGTACCCTCCTCCCTGCAAGCACCCATCAAAATATGTTACTTGTAAGGATAAGTCTTTATATCCTTGTTTAAATAAATGAGAAAGGAAAACACAAATTTACTGCGATGGTTAATTTTCATATAGTCGTCACTCACAGAGTTGTTGTAATTATCCAAATTTCTGTGATAAGATGTCTATCATAAGGATGCTGCTTGTACCATGGAGTTGAAACAGAGAGTTATTTCTTATATCAAAACAGATCATTTATAGTGATAAATTCAACTTCTATATAAATGTCCAGTCAAGAAAGTAGCGAATAGGCCTATACTAGTCTGCATGTGTGCGTGTATGTATGTCTGTGTGTGCGTACTTTCACTACAGCTAATGCATGGATGCTCAATCACAATGCTTTTCCAGAGATGTTTTTGTGAGACGTCTGTTATTCACACTTAAGTTTGCAAATATATTGTTTGCAATATGTACACTAACCTTTGCTCTACATGTATGTACCATATACTTCCTTATAAAACTAATGTAGGGTACCAGGCTACTGTACTTGTATATGCAACCACAGACAAAAGTTAACTGGTTTCCTGTATTGCTACATGCAGCATTTTTCATTGGTGGTTATTTTCACGGGCAATTGCAATAACTGGACACTTACTATTTTTATTTAGCTAGCTTTGGTGTAATTGTAATCAGTCAGTGCAAACAATTGTTCAATTGGTGAGTACAATTAAATGAGGCTCAAGAGAGCCTTTGTATTTCTAAGGAAAACATAAGATAGCTTGAGAGAAATGTGCAAGACCCTAGTATCAATCGAAAGCGCTGTGGGAACATTCTCTGGGCAGTTCAGGAAATAGATACGGGAAAATAGCTTTGTGAAACAGAAAAGTACACTAGGCTGTTCATACTAGGGTCTTAACAAAACTACCTGTACCTATCAATAGCTACTGTTACCACATATCAGGGAGCTGCTATTCAGATGGTATATATGTTAGCAAGCATGAACTTGCAGAGTGTGTCATAGCTTAGACCCATTTGTGTGTTTTCATATCAGAAGGGCTGTACAGATACTTGGTTGTTATTGTTAATGTTTAGCAGCTGGGCAGTGTAAACTATTTGTTCTGCTTTAGCGATATTGTTCAGGGTGATATGCAGTTGAATCAAAATTATTAAAGTTGCACATTATGAGTGTAATTTTACACCAATCTGGTTGTATGTACCACACTTAACCAATGGAAATATAGATAGAATACCTGAAAATATAAGCTGTTACTGTAATCTAGCAAAATCCCAACACAAAGAAAGATGGTACTGAGCATACTTTGCAACTATTTGCAAATGAAATGTCAATACTGCATAATGTACATGAAGTGGCAATTGGTGGGAAACAATGATAAGGGGGGGGGGGGGGCTAATTGTGATTATAACCACATAAATATATCTTACACAGTAAAATTGATGGGGGGAACGATAATGTTGTAATGTTACATCACCAGGTCATATGGATACAAGAGTTACAATCAGGTTATCCTGTTAAAGCTTTCACAAGTTTTGATTCTCCATTGTGGGATGTATCAGATGGCTGCACTTGTTGCTACATGCTGCTGTAGTGGTGTCAAAGCTCAAAGGTAAGTTGGTTAAATCTTATAAATCTTATATTACTATTTATAACATCTCATAATACAGAAATGTATCTTTCTTGGATTATTCCCTTTCATTTTTTTTACAGTGAGACATGAATCTTTTCTGCATACTGGTGGACATTTGAGATTACATAGCTAATTTACCAGATCATATTTCCAAATGGAACTCAAGTGCAGAACTGTCTTCATCTTTTTATTCACTTTATATTTTTTCAAAGGAACCAAACATTTTTGTTTTGGGTCATTGGATTCCTACAACTTAAATTCCTTTCCAGTTAATTCTGACACAAGTTTGAATCATTTCACTGTGTCAGAGAATGGAAGTAGCATTTATATCGGAGGAGTGGGGAGACTGTATCGCTTATCAAGAGACTTCAGTGAACTGACCAGTGTGAGTACTCAAGATAATAGTGGAAATAATACAAACAAGATTTTATCTATTGTACCTCAGCCAGTGGACAAATTAATTTCATGTGGATCAGGTCTGAATGGAACATGTCAGCTTCGGAATCTGGATGACTTGAGGGATACAAAAGATGAAACTCTATCTTCCCTCAAGGTGACTGAAGATCAGAATCCAGCAATCGGTTTAGTGGTTACTCACCCAGCTGGAGTTGATGTTAACCTCGCCCTCTATGTTGCTCAGAATATCAGAGGAGCATCACCAATATCTGCCAATTGTTTGTCAAGATCAGATGGAATCTGCCAGATGGGTGATAATAGGAGGACAAATCAGTTAAGAAGCAGTGTATTGGACAACTTTTTGATCAGATATGTTGCCTCATTTTCATATAATAACTACACTTACTTTTTTGCATCACAGCTACAGGATGCAACAGGTATAAGACAGCCAAACTACGTTGTCCCTAAACTGAGCCGTGTGTGTCAAACAGACAGTTCATCAACAATGGATGGTTTTACTGAAATCACTTTAGAATGCAGAGGGGTTAATAACACTCTGTATAGCATTGTACAATCATCCCAGGTAGTGGATGGTCTACTCTTTGCTGTATTTGTCAAGAATAATGAAGATGAATCTTTCGACCTAGCTAGTCAGTCTGCTCTCTGTATATATGAGATGAAGAATTTGATTGAAAAGTTTGAAGATGCAACAATTGACTGTTCGTGTGTGCAAGATGGAGGATCAATTTACAGTGCCAATGTTTACCTGAATAATGCTGACTGTAGACTGGTTAGTATAGTAATATACTATATTGTGGTCAGTTTAGTAATATACTATTTTGTGGTGAGTATAGTAATATACTATATTGTGGTAATAATCTATATTGTGACGGTCTAGCTGTAACAATGTAGGTCAGATTAGGTCCGAGTCAATTGAGTCACATGCCTTCTCATGCACCAATCATACACAGTTAGTCATTCACAATACCTTGTACAAAGCCTATCCATAAAAATTAGAGATTTAAACCCATTGTTTAAGGCACATTGAAGTGATTAGAAACTAATTGTAAGTTTCTTTTTCAAACAGTACTTTAATTGCCATAATTTATCATGAAAGTAAATATCTATAAGTAACAATAAAAACCAGTCATTTATTGATAAACTTCATTGTGATATTAACCTGTGCTCAATAGCAGGGCTGTAGCTAGACTTCTGTCTTTAGGGGTGGGGCAAATATTTTTCAAGGGGGGTAGGCATGACCTATTTTTTTTAAAGAAAAACATTCTTACAATTTGATTTGGGGTGGAAATCTGCTGCTCGAATGCTAACTCGCTGGTATGAACAAATTTATGCATTAATGACATCAATAGACAGTACAACAAATTTGTAGTTACAACTGTCAGACTGTATATTCAGGTTATTTTTCATGGGACCTTTATTGTATATAAGTGACATGTCTTACTATGATAGATTACCCAGCATTAAAGACATTTGTGCACTTGGCAAAACATTGTACCATAATGTGTTGAACCAATTGCCCAAGAAATGTGTGAGATCAACACTTTGTTGCAGACGATCATGGTCGGACCAGAGCAAATTGTGCGAGATTATTTTGTAAATTAGGAAATAAACCCTTTGCTTTGTGACACTGACTTAATTCTCCCTTTAATCTCTGTTCCTCTGTAGGCCTATGTTATTTTTATTCAGTCCCTTTCTGCCACCCATTACCTAAAATAAAAATCATTGCAGTTCAGATTCATTCCATCCAGCCTCCAGAGTGTCCTTTGACATATTGAGCCATGCAGCTTCAATGTAAAGTACACTGTACCTTTATAGATGTTTCACAAACCAGCTGTGTACATTCCAAATTTCATACCCAATTTACAGGTTAAAATGGTATAGAAACAAACCATATGGGTGGAACAGGCATTAATTCTTGGGGGGTTATCGTCAAAACATTTGCAACAGCAGCCAAGTGGAGGACAAACACATCTATCCAGAATAGACTAGATTGATATTTATATTGTCACCCAAATGATTTTGAAAAAGTACTGTAAAAACTGCTAATATCACTAAAATGCCATCATTCATTATAATGTATACAAATACTTATGAAATTCATTACAATCAAGTTCAGTTTATGACAGTTTTCAAACATATTTTAATGTGACAAATTTATCTTACCATTATGATTTGTGCATTAACCATGAAAGAGAATGAATTCAGCCTTTACACAGTTAAAGAACTTTACAACGATAACAGTGACCAAAGATCTGGCAAAGATGCTTTTAGTTCAATGATGTAAAAATGTAACAAATATCTTGTTCTTGTAGAAAAACTAGAAATCGTTTGATAAATTTATGTTTCCAACTGTTGCTAAACAGCTGCTTGCCTTTGGAAAAGTTAGTTTCAGACAACTTAGGTGAATTTAAATTTCAAGATCATTATGAAGGCACCTTTGGCAAGTTGATTAAAGGGGTATGGCAGTTGTTGCCTTTGGTAACAGATTAATTTGAAGGACAGTACAGTAAGCAGTAGGGGCACCAACAGCAATTTGCAGTCTGTGCCATCGGTTAATTTGAGACTTGGTAGTAAGGAATGCCAAAGGTATGGCA
This sequence comes from Apostichopus californicus, assembly GCA_020650975.1. NCBI lineage: Eukaryota > Metazoa > Echinodermata > Holothuroidea > Aspidochirotida > Stichopodidae > Apostichopus > Apostichopus californicus. The sequence goes on from JAIPMN010181617.1 coordinate 16,895, forward strand.
TACTTCTAATCATTACCTTAGACATATACTTTTTAAAAGAGTTTTCTTTTTAAAGATTTAAAAATGTATCTGCTATGCCATAATGCAACAATCAAACAGCATTTCTGTTCAAGCACACTTGACTATTTTCACAGCACTATAGTCTTCAGTGTGACACAGATCTACCCCTACCATGTACCACCATTCAATTAGCAAGATATCCTGAGAGAGCTCCAGGCCTAGATCCTATCCGAGGAGAGGTTGTCTTTGAATATTCAGGAGAAACATTCACCTCTATCCTGGTTACCAAGACCATGGTCCAGACTGCTTCACAGAATGTGGCTTTCATCGGTTCTCAGGAAGGGCATTTACTGAAGGTGAGATATCTTGATGACATTCTTCATACAGATGATTGGTCATAAAATTTTTAACTTAATTTGTTTTAACTTAATTTTAAGTACATAAAAAGACAATAAGAATGTACATTGTGGAGACTAAATATATACAAAGCATACATAAGTATACAAATACCTACATTGAAAGTAAGTAACTAGTATGTACTTTATAACCATTGCAGTATACAGTATGTCGCTCTATAATTTGGTCAACCACTTAGTACTTAACTTCTGCAGGTTCGATTTGATGTGGCTAATGCATCATCAGGGGTTGTATATGAACAGCTGGAGTTACAGTCCTCAGTCCTTAGTGATACCTGGATCAGTAATGATAATGAAAGCATCATGGTACTAACAGAGAGAAAGGTAGGTCATTTTTCAATTTCTTTTAAGGTAAAACTCTGTTTTACAGAGAAGAAGCACAAGAAACAAGTTGTAAGTGCTGCTGATGTCACAAATTATTGTGGTTCTTCAAATACTCTGTAATGCAGCTTCTTTTCAAACTCTTTCAAAACCTATAAAGTTTTAGAAAAGCCTCACAGCGACTCACCTCACTCACAGCCGTGCGATCGTTGTTACGCTTCGTAATGAGTAGGCTACAGCAACAGGTCAATAACGAGTCACACTATTGTGTCAAATACAGTGTTGGAAACCAAAACCAGAAAATACAAGTTCCCTACATCGCAAATTGCTTATGGAAATGGAAGGATATGTCAACTATATTCGGCAGTGTAGATGTAAAGCCAGGAGTGCTAAGGTTGTCGGTGTGGTGACGCCTATGGGGGGAGATGGGGTGACACAAATGACTGAGTCAAATGTTGGTTTATTGGTAAGCAGTATATTAACGCTCCTCTCTAGCGAGCTCTAAATGTGAAAGGAGAAAATAAGAAAACCACTAGAATAGTTTCTTAAGGAATAAGAAGCAGTAAAGCCTCACCATTCATCATAGGTAACACTTCTTTAATTTAATAGAAAGAAATTGGAAGACTCCTTAAGTTGGCTGAGTGAGCTAAAAATAACCTGGCTGCAGAACAGTAACAATTAATCTTAGACATATCCTAGTGATGTTCCTTGGACAAAATGATTACTGGAAAATACAAACAATCAGTGGCGTAGGAAGGTACTTTTGAGTGGGGGGCTGAAGACTGATGCCCGGCCTGGGGGAGGGGTCTAAGGGGCCTCATTTCCAGGTGGCCTCAGATGAAATTTGGTGCAATATAGCACACTTCAACAC